>JAFIRS010002359.1:0-223869 GCA_018342105.1 Gonioctena quinquepunctata | reverse complement strand
AACCTAGTTTTCGCGGCAACATTTTGAATCTGTTACTCACAGAATAACCTAGATCAAACAATGAAAAGAATTATTTACTCTTTTTTACTGCATTTGTATAAATGAAATGACTTTGAATTTTTTTTTATCATTTGTATATTTGTTTTTCTCAACAAATTGCTTAAACAAATGTTCTCCTTCTCTTCCTTCGTTCTCTGGTATATTACCGCCCAGGTACCTACAGTTTTGTAATATCAATATTTGCATAGTAAAATATCGATATCATGTCAGAAAAATGCTCCACAACTCAAGCCCTGCTTAGGGTGGCTTCTTCTATTTCGCTGTTTGTATCCATGTTCACAATCATAATATCAATATGTTAACAATATGTACCATGAGTATCATTCAAACATATCTATACGATATAATTCTAATTCTACATATTGAAATTATGTACGTTCTAACTCAAACTGAATGAACTTTCTTACTATCTTTTTTGATTGTTCGTTTGGCGCCGACTCAAAATTGGTTACTGACATCAGTTCAGTTATTGAGACTAAAAAGGTTTTATTTCATTTTTCGCTTTTATTTTTGTCCTGTTTTCGTAGGTTTAATTTTTTGTTGAAAAATTTCTACTTTTTTGTGGTTAAAATCTACCCTGTAAAAAGTTATGCATGGTCATACATAAAAACATTTACGCGTCCACTAGAGAACCTCTTTCTTTTTTCGTCGGTTAGAAACGCGTAACTTATTTCATAATGAAAAAGTTTCATGGAGACACCTCAGTTAAGATGGGGCAGTGAAATGAGTGAACCAAACTCACATCTATATTTTCTTATTTATTGAAATTTCAGCGATATTCTCGAAAAAATCCCCCAAAAATTGAACTTAGATATTCTCTTGAACTGATGAAACTATTGAACATTGAACAAAATATGTGTGGTGGCAGTTCTGATATATTAAGCACTTATGTGAGGGTTACTCCTACTTCCTGAATGAAAATTTTGGTGCACAGTTTGGAAGGTTTATTCTCACTGCTGCGCTACAAACTCAAAAACTACAAACTACTCTGGGTACCATGTCCGTACCGAACAGTTTATAAAATACCTATAATTTTTTCAGCACAACTCTCCTGTAACTTCTGTCAATAGTCGAAATAGTTTTTTGTATACTGGTCTGAAAATTCTCCATCATATCATACTGGGATATAATTTTTTCATCTACTTCTCCATATAAGCATTGAATAAATATAATAATAGTTACTCAACGTAAACTGAAAACATTTCACTACGATTTTTCAGTTTACTTCAATTATGGATTTTCATTAAGTGACGGCCGCGTCTACTCAAAAACTGAAAAACTTGCTAGATGGAAATGCATGTAAATGAATCTAAAAATGTATAAAATCAGTGAATATCATTGTAATTGATCGGTTGAATACCTAAAAAACTCTAAAATAACCTGTGGTAGAAGTCCATTGTATCTCGAAGTGGAGTGGTATAATTTTATGAAGAAGAAAACCGAAGTCGTTCACATATAATATTAAATCGATTAGGTCAATACCATCGATTATTGAACATGTTTCGAACCTCTATAGGTTCATCATCAGCAGATATAAAAGTATTCTAAATAAAAGAAGAACAAAGACTTAGTTACATGGGTAATATGATACATGTAAGTAGCACTTATCATATCATATTACCCATGTAACTAAGTCTTTGTTCTTCTTTTATTGTAGAATACTTTTATATCTGCTGATGATGAACCTATAGAGGTTCGAAACATGTTCAATAATCGATGGTATTGACCTAATCGATTTTAATATTATATTGTGGAGACGACTTCGTGTTTTTCTTCTTCATAAAATCTAAAATAAATGAATATCAAAGTAAATCTACCAAAACTTCAGAAAAAATCTGAAACCCGAAATGAATAGATTAGGAAACATAAACAAATGGGGGCATTCTGACGTGTATTTTATCCATACAAATTATTACAAAAATAAATACAGTACGCCCCTGCGTTGTTATCGCGCACATACCAGACCCTGTAACGGTCGCATACTGAGACGGAATTCCAGTAATGTGACACCGGTTTTTCCATCGAATCATCTAGACGTTTCTACGAACTGCTGGAAGATCCCATAAGCCAAGAATCAGTTCATAGCTCACAGCGAGTTCAAGGTGAATTATCATTTTATGCCGAAAAAAAGGCAATAATAATAACAGTACATGAAAAACCACTTGTAAAATAAGCTGATGAATGTCTACCGTAATGAACAATAGGGGTTATATCATTGCCATTAGGATTTGGATGCCCGGATCTTTGAACGCTGCACATACATTGAATATTGTGTTATCGAATAGGCGTTAGATATCCATATACAACTTCATGTAATAATGGATAGGATGCCGCCGTCAAAGTTCAGCTAATGCATCCCCATTATATTATTATCGAATGAGCGAGTGTATCTGTCACCGAATCGAATAGTTTGAAATGCAAAGCGATTTACAGTAATGAAGCACGGTGTGATGATTTATTACACATGCTTTATTAGCTTCACATGTGTCTGTATGTATGAATGTCCAGACGTCCGAATCACTTGGAATTTTGCACAAGTATCAACCCCTTCAATGCTCTTGACGTATATATACGCTGGTCGCTCAACTGCTCTAGACGTATATATACGCATCGAAAATAAAAATTAGATAAGATTACTGTATTTGGATACACTTGCTGATAATGTCATTTATATACCTAATCTGCAGAATTAGTCTAGTCAAATCTTCGGAATATCCAATCTTGGGAAATTCTCCGAAGCGATAAAAAAATTGTAATACTTTATAAAAAAAAAGTCAATCGCGTTTGTATACCCTTGACCAATTCTAATGGTACAATTTTTGTTCTGCAGAAATGCGTTGTTGCCAAGTTGGTTACTTCGGATTACTGAAAATCTGATATGGGGATGATTCGAAGTGATTACTATACTAATCAGGCAAATCGTACGATGATATTGAACTTTGCGGAAATGTGCTGTTGCTAAGTTACGGACGCTAGAAATCATTTGGTGAAGTTTTATAGAAATTTTGCTCAGTCAACTTTTTTGGTGTAATTTTCGTCTCCAGAAAATGCGTTGTTGCCAAGTTGGTCACTTCGGATTATTGGAAATCTGTTATGGGAATGGTTCAAAGTGGATACTATATCTATTAAATCAAGTGAATTTTGCAAAAAAATCGTCTTTGCAGAAATGCGCTGTTGCCATGTTATGGACGGTGGTTGTCGTTGAGAAAAGATTCATGGAAATTTTAGATAAAAAATGAATATAAATCTTTTTTCGAATCGGTAATTATAATTTTATAATGCGTGGTTGCCAAGTTATAAAAGCTGAAAAATAAAAAATTATGAAAATTTTATTTGAAGAACACGAACATAGATCTTTATCTATTTTGATTTTGTTCTTTGTTCTCCGTGCATTGAACATAAACGGATGTATTTTTACGAATCCATACTACGCCCCAGAAAAATAAAACGCCACTGGCCAGGATTCCGAGAAAATTCAGCGAGTCTAGAGCGGAAACGAATCGAGAACCAGCATCATGCCGCGCGAATATTCGAAATGTTCACGAATATTCCAGCAGCGCAACTTACTAGAGCCAGGAATTCAATATAAGGCCTCGACGCGCAGCGACATGTAGTACACAGTACAGATTTAAATCAGTTCGGAGGGTAAAGACTACAGATAAGTGACTTCGGAGTGTTAACTTCCATCATTCCAGCCAATACATTTAGGCTAAACTGAACATGATGATGTTTTTTTCTAATCTTATGCGGATTTTCTACAGCCCACACATGAATATTGTGGAAATTCACTACTTCATTGCGACTAAATTTAGCCTAGTCAGTAGGAAGGATGCGGGATAATAAATTTGGATTTTTTTCGCACTTTCCAAGTACCCACCTAGTGAACTGCAAGCGTCGCGGGAAATCCCCTGGAAGCAATTCTTGAACACGTTGAACATGGTATGGATATAAAGTATTTTCACTAAACCGTAAAACACAAATGTCACACTTTGCTGTTACAATTTGAACGTCAAAAGCGCCAAAGGGGAAAACAAGGTGAAAAGTCATAGCCCACTAAGTAATTTAGTTTGTTACTTCAATATTCCCCTTTCATTTGCCAGCAATTTTTCGAAAACTGTTGGCTGATTCCAAAAAAATGCAAGAGACAAAAATTTCCGGTTTTATCATGGCCAACTTAACTGTGATATTCAAATAGTTTTTTTTTCGAAAATAGAAAATTTTGGCTTTAAAAACTGTAGGCAACCCTCATTCACCCCTTTGAATCAGGTACCTTATTTCCGAATCAAGAAATGAATAGAGCGTCCAAAAAACCAAAAGCCTGTGAATTTTCCGGAAATTTGATGCATAATTGTAGCCACAATTCAAAATGTACGATTTTTTTTTCGCGCAACCTGCGATGTCTTTAGCTTGGAGGGGGTAAATTTTGGGACACATGTTTATGGGAAAAAAAGTCTTAATTTGACCTAAGGAATGCGCCCTTACAATATTCGTATTGAATTTTGTAACACCCTGTACATATTCAACT
Organism: Gonioctena quinquepunctata; assembly: GCA_018342105.1. Lineage (NCBI taxonomy): Eukaryota > Metazoa > Arthropoda > Insecta > Coleoptera > Chrysomelidae > Gonioctena > Gonioctena quinquepunctata. The sequence goes on along the minus strand of JAFIRS010002359.1, from coordinate 219,284 downwards.
GACATTGGATAACTTTTTTTAACAAGTACGTATAAAGCTTTCGCGGACGAATCGTAAGGTGCTAGCTGAGTCCGTAATATGAGTGCTACATACAATATTTTTTGTACAAGTTTTTCAACGAATGTTTCATATAAAAGCATTTAATTTCTGCCATCAAAATAAAGAAATATCAATAATCAATCAAGTATGGCAACTTTAGGAACTGAAAAAACTTCCAAAATTGCAACTTTTACGAACTTGTCCATAAAGTGTTGCCATGGCTATGGCAATACTTTACGAACAAGTCAGTAAAAGTAGCATTTTTGTATTTTTTTATCCTGATGTAGTTTTGAGGAGAGTGCACAAAAAAAATATTTCAAAATATAATACACCAGTTCCCCTCTCGCAGGATAGGCAGACGAGTACTAGATCGGAATCGAGAATTACGTTTAACTGAAAGACATTCCCTTAAAAAAAAAAATTATTCGACATGGAATATCATCGGCCTATTCTTTGTAAAGAAACATACCATACAAAAAACATTTTAATTTTTTTATTGGTTATGGTATTTTGTATGTTTTGTCAAAATTCATTAGTTCAAGATGGCGGCCCCAGTTGAAGGACGAGTTTTGTAATTATGGTCCAATTCGATTCAAAATTGGTATGCGGGGCTTTTTGGGGTCAGAGATCATGAATTTATTGTCAAACTCTATAAATTCAAGATGGCGACTTCAGGATGGCGAACAAGTTTTGTTATTATGATCAGATTCTATTCAAGATTGGTGTGTGTGAATTTTTGGGGTCGGAGATCATGATTTCTTTCTGCTCAGAACTTACAGGGAAAAATTTAAAGACAAGCTTTCATTTATGCTTTGTACTAAAATGTTTAAAATAAGTTTGAGTCATCGCTGACAATGATTTAATCATTTTTTGTTGAATTATTTGGTTTCAAGAGGCTTGTCGCGCGAATTGTAATGAAATTAATTTTTCGACAACCAGTCACCGCCCAATCAAATTAATTGGTACCTACTTTCATGAACACTTTGCGCGACAAGCTTTTTGAAACCAAATAATTCAACAATAAATAATCAAATCTTTGTCAGCAATGCCTCAAACTTTTGGTACACGGCTTGCATGAAAGCTTGTCCTCAAAAAGTCATTTATTAGTTATTTTATTCAAGGCTTTTATTTACCACCACATTTATGTATGTATGTCTGTTTAGTTCAAATTTTGCAAGTGAATTTAAACCCACTTTTAGTTGTCCGGTCAACGTGAAATTTCACAGGTTTTCATAATTCCGGTGACAATGCATTATGGAATTTTTGCTAGAGAAAAAACGAAATAGCGGCTCTTATATGGCGAACGAGTTTTGTGGTTATAGCCCGATTCCAATATGAATTAGTATTTGAGGGTTTTTGGGGTCGAAGATCATGATTTTTTTGTTAAAATTCTCCAATTTGAGATGACGGCTTCAAGATGGCGACGAGTTTTGTGATTAAGCCCGATTCCATTCAAAATTGGTGTGTGGGGGGTTTTTTGGGGAATATCATGCATTAAAACGAAAAAAATTATTCTGTGAGTAGCAGATCCAAAAGTTTGCCGCGAATATAAAAAAGGTATTCTTGCGCTGCAAAATTTTGAATCTGCTACTCACAGAATAACCTAGGTCAAACAATTACAATTTTTCTTTTTATATAAAAAAATGTCTAAAAAAAAATTTTCATTTTTATTTTTGAATCATCACAAAGAATAGTGCACCATTCAAAAACTTGGAATTAATGAGTTTGTAGATATAAGGAAACAAATAGCCAAATACTTAAATCTACCAAATTCTGAATGGTATACAGACAGGCCACTGTTTCCGCAGATCTCCTGCAACAATTCAATTCAAAGAGGCGTGGTGGCTTAACATCCAGCATAGTAGCGGAGGGATATATCGATGAATACATGACCAATGAATATAAATACACTCCATAGAGACCACTGGAAATTCAGCCTCTTCTTCAAGTTGTAAAATATTTGAAACCCTAAAAAATTTGACTTTTGAAAAAAAAAACTCGGCCAAATATTGCTCTGAACCTCTGTGAAAACATGTTGAATATAGTTAGATGATTTGAAGTGGCATTTAAAACGTGGAATCATATCGAGAAACTCAGATACCTTCATTTGATTTATGGTCGTATCAAACTAAAGTGTGAGGGATTATACTTCTTTTTCTCCTACATTTTATTCTCAATTGCAATAAGCTATACAAAATCTTTGCAACCGAACCAGAAAGGGAAAGCTACGAAATGTGAGGTCTCCTTTTGAACAGAACTTGTACTTTTGTATGAAAATGTGTGGTAGAAAGTTTGAACATTTAGTTCATTGACAATAATAATTATTGCGACAGTTGCTTCATCAGATATTGTTTTCATTTATTGAGTAAATAAAAAGTGATTTCACAACCTCAAGTTCCTATATCTCGAAAACGAATCGATGGAATCAATTTATTTTTGTTGTTTGATATTAGAAGGAAATACCTTCCAAATGAGATATCACTTGCCATATGTTGCCATTTCGAACATTTAGGGGTGGCGGTCACAGCTCCGAGGGATGGAATGTATTTTGGGTGAATTTCATCGCGAACGATGTCCCCCTCGAAAATGTAGTTTCCGAGCGTTTTTATATATTTCGGTTTTGCCGACCTACAGAGCTGCTGTTTTGTTCTCAGTGGCCCACTCTGTATATTTGATTCGTTTGATTGAATTATTTGTTGGTCTCCTCAAATGTTTCCATTTCGACTTTATCGGGGTGTTTTTTCTCAAAACTGTATAACAGAAGAAGAACGGAATATTAGGATTTCGTTGATCCGTAAAGAAAGTGAGAGTAATGTAGCAATATCGTATCCGTTAAATATGGAATTAACATTTCTCACTCATACGAATTGCGGCACTCGCCTTCGTCTCGTACTGCAGCTTTACCTCGTGAAATGTCTATCATTCTCGTTGTGATGAACATTCCAAGGTATGACGTTATCTTATATTTTTATTATGATTATAAGGAAAAACTACCACAGAATTATCCATACCAGGAGATTTATCTCAGTGTACACGAAGCCCTCTTTTCATTTTGATAGTGTTTCAAATCACCATTCAAATACTTTTTCTACCCAAAGCTCATTCTATACCTGAAATAAATCCCCTCAAGCATTCGGCCACTAGAGCATGAAACAGCATATATCTGCATATTTTTTGTTTCCAACAGGTCAGCAGAGTTTTCGAAGGGTTGGAGCAAATATTTTCCAAGGCAATATGTGTTCTAATAAATGGCCATTTACATTTGATGTATGGCACGTCCTGGTGAAAATTCGGAAGAGCTCCGTTTTTTTCCAGAAGAAGTGAGGAGATCAATCTTAATGCAATGGAGAATCGCTAATGGGAAAATAATATCGGAAATAACAATTTTTTGATGACTGTTTCAACGTGAATTTCATTTATGTTCTGCTACGACATTTGGGAATGATTGATGGCCGATTGCCAGAAAATGATGAATTGAAGGAACATAAATATTTTAGGTTACTTAGATAATTGAATCGATATGAATACCTTTTATGATGAAAGTTTTTTGAAACTCCCGATGGAGTATTCTCTACTCAATAAAAGTGAAATATAAATTACAGTATAAATTCGAAGATGAGTTTTGAAGCATATCAATCAGTGAACTGTCAAGATGAAATAGTCAATGATATATTTTTTTTATTCCAAATTTCATGATTTTTGGTATATTTCCAAAAAACTAAACCTAGAGGCCTGACCATCTGACTGTTTGAAGTTATGGAAGGAAATGAAACACGGTACTATAGAATCAATCACTCAGTGGGGAGATATGGTAAGTGCTGTGGTGAGTGAGAAACCGGTAAGTGTGGCTTGGTTTTCTGTATACCTTGTGAGTGAAGGAGTCGTTAGTGTTCGTGATAGAGACATCTAGAAGAGCAAGTGAGTTATCGGTTTCGGTTTCTATGGTGAATTTAATGTTCGGATTGGATGTTGTTCAGATGATCTGGGAATCCATGTAGAGTTCCGGAGCCAAATATTGAAAATATAATATTTTATATTATTAATCTCTAATATTATTTATATCGTTAAATATTTTGAGGCAATCATTTACAAACAGTGCGTTACTGAGAAATTTAGAATTTCTTTAGTTCAGTTTTGAATCCAGAATAGCAAAACTAAAACTTTAGTCATGTATGGGGGTAAATTTAGTAATTTGCCCTTGATGGAATAGATAACTGACCTTTCTACCTCCAGGGGATGGAAAATATGAAAAATTGCTATAACCAGTTTTGTGAGAAACACAGGCTAATATATCAACAGGGGAAACCGGCTATATATCCATTATTATAAAAGTTATGAAAAAAAGTTGTATATAATGAAAATGTCATACAGGGTCCTTGAAACAGATACATGGGTCTCTATTAGGTAGTTATCAGTTGCTTCTGAGAAAATGATCCCCATCGAATTCTGAGCAACTTTGGGTTTGTATATAGTCTGTCTATCTGTACTCTTTATCAATCATAAATTGAAATATCTCCGGAACCCTTTGACGTATCGTTTTGAAACTTTGCCCTTATGTTCCACAAACGAAGAGCGAAATAAAATACACATATTTGGTCGCAGTAATCTCTCTACTTATATTCGTCGCTACACATCTTTGGTGCCCATGAAAGTTCGAAGTAACAATATGCTCATGGTATATGCCATAGTCTCTATTTCCGTCTCATACACCTTCAAGGATCAATGATAAACTCTAATATGCTTTCATATCGCCGTAATTAAGATCCGAGCTCAATACTAATCTGATATCACATAATAAAAACTTTTTAACAAAAAATTAAACCAACGAAATACGTATCTGGAAAGTAAAAAATAAAATGAACCTTCTTAATCCCAATAACTAAGCTCCTAAACTAATGTCAGGAACTAATTTTGAGTCGGCGCCAAACAAACAAGCAAATGAATTAGATAAGGCGTAAAATGATGGCATCGAGTTGCGCAGTGACATTCTGATAATTATTTTGAAGTAATTTTAGGATCTTTGTTGATTGTTCGTTTGGCGCCGACTGAAAATCAGTTCCTTACATCAGTTTAGGAGCTTAGTTATTGAGACTAAGAAGGTTTATTTTATTTGTTACTTTTCAGTAACGTATTTCATCGGTTTAATTTTTTGTTGAAAAGTTTTTATTTTCCATTTTTTGTGGCTGAAATCTACTGATTACTACCTACTTGTTTTTTGATCACTCCCAAAATACTTACTTACCCATCTTACTTCAACTATTACTAGTTAAATAATATGATTATCTACTTCTACTATTTGTTGTAATATAAATTATTTTTGTTGTTCTGGTTAGTTTATTCCAATACTTTGTATATCATTCCATCCTCTCATAGAATATAATGATTGTGACGGATGTAGGGAGACAAAAATAATGACATTAGCGATCTGTCATTGTCAACTACATATGTGTGCCAATGTTCACAAGTGAAAAATCAATAATTCCCTATTTTTCTACCCGTGAAGGTGGATAATTCTATTCGGAATCCAAACATGATCAACTATGAGGTATACCCCATTCAATAAAAAAAATCATCCAAATCGAAGACCCCAGTACAAAGTTATGCCTGATAGAATCGGTTAACGGACCAGAATTCAGCGGGTAAGTGATCAATATTCTTCATTTTGCTTCCCTTAGGGGTGGATTTCATTTTTCAAATTCGAATGGGACCAACTTCTAAGTACACCCTATCCACTGAAAAAAGAGTTATCAAAATCGGACGTCTCAGTGAGAAGTAATGCGTGATCATACATAAAAAAAATTATACGCGTCGACTAGAGAACCTCCTCCTTTTGGTTTCGTCGGTTAAAAACTACGCACTTCAACTGGAAGAGGCCGATAGCCCCTCGGTAATGAATGAACAAGCGAAAAATGAGTGAATTTGGTCTACTGTATTGTCGAAGCTGACAGAAATCTATCATTAGCAAACAGAATGCACCAACAGAAATATCCAGAAGCAAGAACTCCACGGGTGTCTTCATTCCAAAAGTAAGAGATCGGTTTGATTCACTGGTGGTGTGTCCCATCCAAAAAGAATTGTTGGTGATCGGATGAGCAGAATGAGTTTCAAGTTTTATTGATGCTACAGGAAAATCCTAACTTAAGCACTTGAGAAATAGCAACGGAAATAGATATTTCACAAAGTGTGGCCAGAACAATATTGAAACATAAAGTCCACCCTTATCATCTGAATCTACGTTGAGAATTTATGGTATGATTCTGCAAATAGAGTTGCGTTTTGTATTCGAATGAATGGCATGATTGGTAGGATATTATTCCGTTTTCTGTTTAATAAAACATTTAGGAACAACGGATCGGTCAACAAACATAATATACATTATTATGCTATCGAAAATTCTCACTGGTTGGGGGCTGTTGATCACCAAAAGCGATGATTGCTTAATGTTTGGGGAGTAATCACCTACTTGTGCTGAATATCTTTCCAGAATGTGAGAAGTAGTGGATTTTCTCACCAGACGGCCATGTGGTTGAGGTTGCAACACGATGGCTGTATTGCATAATCATAGGATAATGCTAGAATGTTTATCAATTATATCCCAATTGTTGCATAGGCAGAGGAGGTACTATTTCTTTGTCCGCGCGATCCCCAGACCTTACTCCAATAGATTTTTTTCTTTGGGGGGACGTGAAGGAAAGAGTTTTCAGAGATGGTCCAACAACTGCAGATGATATGAAAAACAGGATCACGGGAGATTTCCGTTCAACTGTATGGAACATGATGGTGACCTATTCGAGCATTTATAAGTCGACTTTTCTTAAAATGTTAATATTGTTTTCCGTTGGTGATCTTTTATTGTTCTTGTGAAGATTACAAGAATTGTTTCCTTTGTGATGTATCCCTATTTCTGTTACCATTTCATTTTGTTAAAACATTCTCCTCTGAATGTTCCAAATATTGAGACAGTGGCCCACTAGATTCCTTTTTTTTTTGGAAAACTAATTTCTTATTTCACTACCAATCTCGCACATTTCACACATATTCTATTTCGGCAAAAAGTTCCTGAAAAGTGTCATACAATGATGCAATAAAATATAGGGTATTTTATAAAACAAGTTATTACCATTTCTAATTCGTTATTTTCAAAACATTGTAGTAGGTGATGGAACATTGACTTCCATTTCTCCTGAAAACAGTTTGTTGGGTTATCTTGAATGGATTTGAAGATATACATTCTTTTTGGATCTATGCACGACGCTATTCCGACACATAAATTGAAATAAGTCAAAAACTTTTGCAAGTAACTCTAAATAAACCCGGGCGCGTTATATCGACAATTAAGTGGCGAATCCGGAAATTAAATTAAAATGGAGGGTTACTATTTGAGAAAAATAGAACTCAGTTGTGTATGATATTTTGGAATATTCTGTATATGAATAAAAATATTTTTAGAATATGCCAGATTATGGGTTAGTTAAAAAAATTAAGTCGAAAATTTCACTCATGTGTTAAAATGTCCATGAGAGGAATTGTTGCTGAATTACAGCGGTAATCCACCTACTATGTGGACTATCGCTGTAATTCAGCGCGTTAGGTGACAATTCAACTGCAGTGACGCGATTTAAAAATCGGGAGTGTATGTTTCGCGATTGCCATGGAAGTAACAGAGAGGCTTACGACCATAGCAACGCGTACCTGAAGTAAACAGATACTATAATTTAGTCAGTGTTTCATATTTAACGTCTAAAATGAACCGTTTCGGGACTTTCAAAGAAGCTGAAATCGACATTCAAATCGAAGAATACAAAGAAAAACAAGAAGTTTGTCTGGAATCAGTTCATGGATTTTTGTGTAACAAGAGGGTATAAATTGGAACGAGAAACGCCAGTATGCGAAATTGCGCAAATCTTGAAGAACTGGGCTCATGACATGAAGAAAAGTAACGGTGAGGAGTACAAAGAAAGCACCGTGAAGACTATTTGGAATGTCACCGCCAAAATGATTATGGAAGAATACTTCCAGAAATATGGTATCAAAATTGACCCATTCCAAGATGTTCAAATGTGCACGGGACGCAAAAAATGCAAAGAGAAGAGACCTACGAGCTCAAGATAGTAGAAAAGTGAGCTCAACTGCTCTGAAATTCGAAGAACTGAAAGAACTAGTAAACAGTTGTGACGAAAGAACCCTAGAGAGACTACAAAAGGAGGTGTTCTTTGTTTTGTCGTGGAGAGGAGGCGAAGGATGCAGGGCAAAGCTACAGTTTTTCAAGCAAGAACTCGATAACTCAGGCCAAAAAGCAAACATAATTGAATACAATCCGATTTTCGGAAAAACTACCCAAGGCGTATCCAAGCCATGTGCCTCATCTGAGTGGTTGGTAATTAATAGAAATAACTATAATTTTTGTCCAGTTCGATTATTTCACGCATTAAAATCGAAAAGAGATCACATAGAGACCGTTTATTTCTAACTGTCAATCCATTTTGGAAAGTAACAAATCAATGGTTCAAAAACATATCTGTCAAGCAAAACGAGATAGCAAAGTGGATTAAGGAACAAGCAAACCAGTTGGAACTAGACCTGGGAAGAAAAAAAATTACCAATCACTCATTGAGGGTAACAGTGGTGTCAAATTTGGCAAAGAGCGGAGTTGCTGAGCGAGTACTTATAAAAAAAACAGGACATGCCAACTCCAAATCTATCGCAAGCTAACTACAGATAGATGGAGAACACCATCAGGCTATCGTTGAAAAGATGCGTGGCAATTAAAATCTACAACCATGCGCGCCAGGAGCAGGTTCAAGATCAACTTCAGTTACGGAGAAGACAAATACAAATGTTTACAAAATTACTTACACTAATGGACCTTTACATTTACGAAAAAAAAAATCCAAAACTTATATAGGTCGATTATATTTCATATGAAACGTCCAATTGACTTAGAATGCCATCATATATTTTTTATTTCGAAAAGATTTTGCGTTTTAAAGTGTACCCGTGACGTCACGTTCATCGAAAACTACCCCCTCCATAATCCACGTTCAGAAACACGCATTACTGTTCTTGTCAAAAATATAGCTCACTGCTTGATATACACCATTAATATATCATTGAACACTGTTTATTGATAGACTCATCAACAAAAAAACCCATTTCAACAACGGTTTTCTTCATTTAAAACATTCAAAGTTTCTGAACGGGCCTTCCTTTTGATGAAGAGCGACCATTGGCAACACCGCAAATATTAAAGACGGTTCCCATTAAAAACATATTGACATTTGAGGTTGATGTTTATTTTTATCAACTTATTAATTTCTCATTATTATAAACGATTTGGTGTGTTTATAATGAAACAAGGCTTCGTAAAAGCAGGTTCGGGTGGATTATGAAATGCTTTGGTTATGCAACGTTCCCAAGAACTAAGTGAACTAATAACTAAGGATTCAACACTAGCAAATCAATGAGCGCGTTTATGGAACCCCTGGTACAAGAACTAAGAACCATGACTAGAAAGTTGCCCAACTTTCAACTAAGAACTTTGGTTCTTAGTTGAAACGTTCGTGATTGTTTAGATATAATCAATCATAAATGCATTATACTGTGAATATATATGTAGGCTTTGTCTGTTTGTATTATAATATAAATAAATTCATATTCGGTACCTGTTAGTGTTTCTTTCATGTGATGAGTCAAATATTCATTAAGTTTGAACTACTGAAAATATAATTAATAATTTAGAATGAATAGACTTGAAGTATGTTCATACAAATCTCGTACATTTTTTGCAAAATTATTTACTTATTTCACACCAATTCTTTGTTGAGGGGTACTAATCTATTTTTTACAAATACAGGCTTACATTTTCTATGGTAAAAATTTTGCCTATGGTTACAAAGCTATAGAAAAAAAAATATTTCTGAAGATATTGGCATTCATGAAGATAATGTGACAACAAACCTTAGAAAACTTTGACATAATTCTGCACATTCTAGTTATTCAAAGTATTTTTGAATTTCAATCAATCAAAAAAGAAGAAATTGTTCTTATCGACAAAGTTGTTGAAGAATTCGTCCACCGTATGCTCCTGAAATAAATTGTATTGTGCCATTTGGAGTAGCAGATATTATAAATTTTACAGTATTGCATTTTTTCTATTCTGACCAAGTCATGGACAGACGAACAGGATCAGAGGGTTTTTCAATTTCCAGGCAATAATTGAATTAACTTTCTTATAGCGAGCTCTGAAAGGGATCGGCAAATTTCTTTCAATTTCAGATATGTCAGGCCAATATATAAGCTCTTATAAATAAACAATTTGCCATCATAGGCACAGCTTTTGTGAAAATCTTGTGAACACTTGATTTACTCATATCAGTCATCAGCCAATCGAGAGTATACATCCCAACCCGTATCTTTTTTAAACTTATCAGAACATCCATGTATTTAATTTACTCAATTTTGGTAATGTATTTCACAATGTGGTAAACATTTTCAGGGAGCCCCAAATAATATGCAATAGATAGGCGCTGGCGCTGCTGTCCTTCGATATTTTCACAATCAGGATCGGATGAAGACTGACTAGGAATATACTCAGAATTTTTTTTGGTGGTGTTATTTTGGTGAATCGGATAATGTACTAGCTTGGCTACTGCTAAGAGAAGAACTATTCGAAACTCTTGAGTAAATATTTCCCATGGATGTAATGTCACTCAATACAGTTTTACTAGATGAAGGAGTGATGTCTTCATTTGGTTTGGGTTTCTTTATCGTTGGTAGGTCATATACCTATGATGAAACATTGTCAGACCAATGTCATTTCAGGTTGATATGTGGACAGACATCTTGCTTCAACATAAATTTGGATCCCCTTGTTCTAGCACATTCCTAATTCGTAGTATCTCCTTTCAGCTGGAACCAAAGAACAATATGTTTGTAGGACTAGATATAAAATACAGTACTGATCGATGATTTTGCAAACTTGCATTGAGTGAAATTAAAGATCGTTCCTCGATGTATTCACCTGGAAATGTTCTGCACAAAAGCATATATTTCCGCTTTTTACAAAAGTTTGATTCACTTTCACTGGTGTTCAGACAACCGTTCACATAGCACTTTTTAGACATTTTCATAGTTATTAAAATTAGAAAATAATTTCCGAAATTTTTCAATACCAAACATTCATGGCGAGCTTGTACATTTGCAGCAGTTCTCTGCATATCTCGTGTCTCGTATCAGCCGTATCAGATATATGCAAGAAAAAGAGCTGAAGAGAGAAAAATGATTGATAATATTCTATTCCGTGAAGCAAACGAACGAACCTATCAAAGTATTAAATAACAAATGTCATTACGTCACAATTCCATGATTCGCAACTCATACAACGATGCCAAATCAACTTTTAGTGAACGTGACGTCACGAAACCACTTTTTTCCGGATTATGGAAAAACTACCCATCAGAAAAATAAAATAAAAAATCCCAAGTGATATTAGCACATATACTTTCTAATTACAGTGTTTTCACATAGTGCATGAAAAGGTCCATTGTAGTATCAACTATAACGATGAATAATATGAATTCTTTGTATTCTTGAAATTTTCTACCGAATACCATTCGTGCTTTAAAAATTAAACAAATAATTCGGTTATTTTTTTCGTTGTTTCAAATTTATGCTTTGAAACAACGAAAAAAATAAACTCGTGCAGTTTTTAAAAAACAAGTTTTTTCAGAATTATCCGTAATTTTTGAAGCACTTATGGTATTATCCCCGATTACTTGTATGGAAAAAAGTTATGGAGCTTGCACGCACTCCTGGGTCAACCTGTATTCAATAACAGATATGAGCCCAACTTAGGAAAATATTCCATAAATCCTCCAAATGAGTCTGCCCACCTCATATTTAGTTATAGTAACGTTTTCATAAGGGATTCTTCCAAAGAAAACACCAATTTTTAATTTTACAATTACTGTAACCCAGAACATCTGCGAAGCACATGTCATCGAATTCTCGTGGTATTGTGATTAATTGGTCCATATTCGGTAATTTCGATCATGAAGCGATATTTTTTGCGAATCTCCCTGTGGAAACATTGGGAAAAATAAATCGAAGGATTATAACGACATTTCATGTCACTCCTCTGAAGAAATATGAATGCATAAATTAGACACTTTTTTAATGAAATTCCAGCCCTTGTTTTCTCGGTACTTCACTTCGGATTGAGTGTCGAGACAGATAATCATCATAATGGACTGTAACCTCGGGTTAAAGCAAAATTTTAAGAAAATAGGGAGAACAATAATACTCGACTGATACCCTGGGGACCATTAAGACTATTGAGGTGCTTCTTCATCACACTCTTTCTACATGAACACTTTTCTGAATACCATTTAGATTAGCGTTTTTGTTATTTTTCCAAATGAAGTGACGAGATTAATTCTGTTTTAATTATCTTGATCATGAACATTTCTGGTTTCAGGCTGGGAAAAGTATCATGATAAAATGAATGAATGGGATAAAGTTAAATGAATTTCTCTTACTCAAAATTTACAAAAAGAAAGTGTAATCAGCTGTTATAATTATTTTCGAAATAGAGTTGAGTTATATTATAATCACAATAATAGTTCTCAGATTTTCGTCAATATATAAGAAAATGGAGATCCAGCTTGAGTATTTCCAACATTAGTCATCGTTCAAGCGCCCTCTAGTATCTTTTCAATTGCCATTTTCATATCGAAGGTACATATTATTGTTTTCATTCCACTAGTGAGTTGGAACTTTTCCAATTCAGCATCATTTATGTAATGTTCTTTTCGTGAATATGTAAAGTCAGTAGAATAATGCAATTTGTAAAGAATGTTAATACCAAAATACGACGGGGAAAAATAATAAATTATCTATTTTTCATAACAAAAATTGAAATGGCAATTCTTTGAATCATTGAACTGTCCATCGTTCGGTGGTATCGATAATTGCTCTTAAACATTACGATTGACGTTTGTATTTATTTATTTATTCATGCCTAATTTGGGACACTAGAAACGCAATTTGTTTTCGTTAATTCATAACAAACATACGAAAACTAGATATATTTATGACATAGATAATTGCAATATACAGGGTGTCCCTGGACTCCCTCTTTTCGTCTTGGGAATGTATAGATGGGGTCAAAATATCACCAGTATTTCATATAACTTTTGTTCCTAAAAGCCTTCGTTACCAAGTTACGGGCCTTCAAAGTTACAAAATGAAAAATGTTTTTCTTTGATAACTTTCAAAGTGAATATTCATAATCATCTAAGTTTCGGTGATTGACTAAACAAATGAATTCCTTCGATGAGCTTTCATGCAGGAGTCAGTTGTTTTGCTACAAAGTCAGGAACGGACTACCCCCGATGGTCCCCATCCCAAAACTTTGAAATGACAGATAATTTCTCAATAGTTTTCTACAAAATGAGGTTACGTATACAATTTTCTGAATTAAATTACTCGTGTGGAAAGTCGATGGAAGCAACGATTCTTAATAAAAATGCAGTTTTACTCGACGACATCAAACCCGATCGTCCACCATTATTTGAAATGAAAAATGTTCACAGTAGAAATACTAATGCTAAAGTTAATTCAACAACATTTATAACAGGAATAATACAAAATATGCTAAAATAAAGTCGTTTACAAAAAGTACAGTACCTAGTTGAAAGTTTCATTCACAATGTAGATATTTTTTCAAATGAAATATCAAGTTATGTAGATTCGTGGTGTTTTTGAACTAACAAGCTACTCCACTATGAAATATCGAATTCAGTCCATATTTTGTATGTATGCGTGGCATAAGCATGTTTCGTGTTGTGTTATCTGAATCTCATGAAACTCAACATTTGGGTGTTGAAAATTCGTATTCACAGCTTAAATGTTGAGGAGTTTCACTAATAAGTATAATTTCATGGGAGAAAATCTTCAACCCGAAGATAAATTTAGCTGAAAAAACGCACATCGGAGGACATAACTAATAAAAATCTAACGAATAAACTACAAAAACGGCTGCACATGAATAGGTGAAAAATATCCGGTGAATCAATGTATGTTCCATTTCTTCCACAGATGTCGACAAAAACACCTTGTAGAAAGAAATAAAGTCAGTGTGGATAAAAAATGAGAACTGGAATGCGATTATGTTTTGTTGAGTGGTGCGTTGTCATTGTATTGTCAATATTCTAATAGGACAGTTTGAAGTGTTTTGATATGGCCGAACAGTTTACATTCAACGAATATGCAGATATGGTTTATGCAGAATATGGTTTATGCATGATGGCGCTCCTCCCCATTTTAGTTGGATTGTGCGGGACCATCTGAACCAGATTTTCCCCAATAGATGGATTGGTAGAGGTGGGCCATAGTCATGGCCACCGCGGTCTCCGGATTCAAATCCATTGGATTTATTTCTGTGGGGGCATCTACAAAGCCTCGTTTACGCTACACCTATTCACACCAGAGATGCCTTGTTGAATAGAATTACATTACATTGTGAAGCCATACGAAACGACCCTGGCATCCTATTTCAAGTGCAGAGAGGGTGTTTGCGCCGACTGAGAAAATATATTGAGAGAGACGGGGGTCAGTTTTTTTTACCAGGATGAAGAATTAGTCAAAATAGAGCATTTTATCAAAAATCGCCCATATAAAAGTCGCAAAAATACAAATGCATGAAACTTTCCCATTAAATTTGTCACGGTCACGGTATACATCACTAGAAGAATGGAATATTTGTACGGGAAGAACAGTAATAAAGTACTCCTAGTTGCTTTCAAACTACATCCAAGAATGATAATCTAGTACATGAACTCTCAACAGCTGATTGTCCTGCTGTTAGGCTGTATAAAAATTGGATCTCAGAAGAGTATTTTTTTGCGATTTCAAGTTATATGAATAACATTTGGGTAGAGTTCCAGTTCATGTTTATTCATAGGTTATGATTTTTTAAAAGTATAATTGTCTGATACTTGGAAATAATGTTATTTTATGAGTCTAGTGCGAATAGCAATCATATTTCTGGAATGATCAAAACCAGAATTTTTTATTAAAATTTGAAAGTCTATGTGTTCTGAGGTGTTCATAAATGGTGGTATAGTATTTTTAATCCCAATTGGACCGACATAAAAAGTTTCGAGAAGGAATTCTCTTCCACACGACAGAACTTTTTTATGATTGTATCAACAACGTTTTGAAAGTAAAAACACTGGTAGTATATAAATTTTCCATTTGCCGGGCAGTGCATATGAACACTCCTCGTAGTGCTCTCATTTTCATTGCCGTTCCAATTGGTATTAGAATAACTATACATAAAACGATAATGCGCGCATTTGTGTCCTACAAAAGTCGAAAAATATCCCCAATAATACAGAAAATTATTAATCCGCTTCACAGATTTCTAATCGAGCCACGTCGCCTCGCATATGTTCATAGACGACCAATTTACGTGGCGGAATGCACGACAACAATCCACAATGATATGTCGATAAGATTGTGGAAGTGATTGATGTGGATGTTTGACTCGGTCAGGGTTATGTTGTTAGTATGCAGAGTAATTTTGGATATGTAAAACGGTTTCCGTACTACGCTTGGTTCGATGTGATTGTGAAAAATTGTTCCAGGAATGTTATAGGAATGTTCTCATTGTGTCACAGTGGAGAGGTATTTGTATAAGTAATTTCGACAACGAGAAGGGATCTTCATAATACTGCTTTCTTAAATTTTTCAAGTGAATTTTCTTCGGCCGCATTTCAGCATGCGTTCCAATGTTATACGGATAATTATGAATTAGTTTGATGAGACATGAGGAAATTTCGTCGTTGGCTGCCACGGTAGAAAATGAGGAAATGTTGGGGAGTTAGTAACGTTCTCCTCTTCGTCTTCGTTCGAACAGTGAATTGACACACCATCGTGGGGACAAATGAAGTATTTGGGTGTATGAAATACGAGGTCCAGCTGTTCTCAAGTTATGAGCTCACCATCACAGACATTAATTTTTATTATGTATTATATATTCCTGAGCACTTTTCCAGGACAAAGAAATTTTCAATAACTTTTTTTTTAAATCCCCTCTTTCTTTAAAAACCTTATTCGGAGTATTACGAACATTAAAAAAATTCTAAGCCAAATCGATACAGCCGTTGTTTATATAAAATAAAAATGTTACCCTGACCAGGATTCGATCCTGTGACCTTCTGCTTGGTAGGCGACAATGTAACTGCTGAGCTACATCCTCATTTGGTAATAAATGACTTTTTTTGGGCCAAATTTCTTATATTCCCGAATTTTCCAATTTCCGGGCAACTTTCCTGATTTTTCCGATATATATATATATATATATATATATATATATATATATAATATATTTATAAGATTTTTAATATGCATTTCCTTCCTTACGTAGATTTATTGGACAATTTTACATTTATATGTTTGCTGCAAGTCATGATTTTATAATATATATATATATATATATATAATATATATATATATATATATATATATATATATATATATATATATATTTAAATATATAAAAAATATATATATGAATAAGATTTTGATCTTGAACTCTCATTTACAGGATGACCCAGAACTACGTGCAAGCACCATAACTTTTTTTCTATCAAAGATATCAACTTGATTTTTTCCAAACGATAGATCCAACGATCAGGCACATTCTAAAAATATTTTTATTCATATACCGGATGTCCCAAAAAGAGATACACAAATGAGTTCTGTTTCTTTAAACAGAAACACCCATTTCTGTTACATTTTTTGATTCGCCACTGAATTGTCGATATAACCCAGATTTCTTAGACTTATCTGGAATAGTAGGCAATCGAGTAGGCCGCTGTCATGAAACTGTACACGTCTAATAGTCTAATCAACAAGTTCAAAAACGTGATAAATAGATATAAAGCTCCTAAAAATATGAGCGATAGCTCATTCGATTCGGAATGACGTCTAGAAAAATGTATTTTAAGGGTTTATTAGCACGTAAGAAATTGCGATTGTTATTAACAAAATAAGATTAGAAAAAGAAGGTATTTTGTTTCTCGTTAATAATTTATGAAATAATGATATTTGAGGAATTATGAAAAAAGATCCTGAAAGAGGAGGAAATTTTCGATAAAAAAATCCCACCTCCCGGAACTCTATCTCTATGGTTGGTTGGTTGGTTGGTTTAAGGCTGACGAGCCAGAGACAGGGTTGGCACTCAGCTTCCCTTGACACTGCGACCAGCTGGGGTCTATTGTATCACTCTGTCGTCAGTGGTTCCTCATTCAAACAGGTTTGTGCCCCTAACTAGGTCTAGAAGCCCGTTGATAAGGTTCTTCGGACTCATGCCCTTTTCCCGGGCCGATCTCTCCAAAGATTCTGTGTCGCCCACCACTTAGGGCGTCACAGTCGAAGATTGAAATACAAGAGTTAGACCCGAGGCCTCCTCTTGTCTCTTGATGACAAGCCATTCTTCAGTATCTATCCCCATGTCCTGGGTTTTGATGAGCTGAAGAATCTTTTTGGTTTCCATTTTACCAAATGGCTTTGGAATCCACTCTGTTTCCGGGAGTTTCTCAGTAGGTGTTCGACCATCTGCTGATCCCTCCTCGGTTGGGTTTACGGTTTCTGGTGCCGAGTGTGATTCAACTGGAATCTCCTCGACTTCCATACCCGCTATCGGTGTTGGGTCTTCTTCAACTGGAAGTTCCCCAAGGTTGTTTGTGTAGGGGAAAGGGTCGTCAACCTGCGGTGCCCCCTGCGCAGGTGTAAGGCAGATTACTCTGGGAGGTCGCCATGTATCCCAGAGGCTCCGTTTTTTATACCTGACTGGCTCAGGTATCATCCATCCCTCGGCACGGGTCGCTTGACGCCTTGGATTAAGCCATGTTGTGGTGGCATTTGGTTTGAGATTGACTTAGAGATCCGCAGGTTTTGACCATTTCTGGTCATTCCCACTGGATTTTCCTTGTCAACCCCGTTATCCAGCGATACCACTTGGAGGTAGCCACCTAAGTTTCCGCAACCCATCTTCATCTCTCGTAGGAGGTGAACATGTGTTGACGCAAACTACTCGCCCTATCTCTATCATTCATAATTTTTTTTTAAGCTGAAAATAGGGTTCCGCGAGGTCGTTACGGCATAGGCGCACCGTCTAAAAAGCCGATATATCACCTAAAATAATTTTTTTATAGTATTAAATCACAATTTGAAAATTTGAATGAATTATGGTGTAATCTAGACACTTAAACAAAAAGAATTTGGTAAAAAAAAATTTTCATTTTTCAAAAAGTTACACCATTGTTAATTAACTAATTTTTTTCCAATCTCTGTTTTTATAAATTACGACATAAAAGTTTAAATAATTGGTCTACAAAATTTTCGCTTCGTGGAGCTCTTTTCATTTAGGTACTCAATGAAGCAATGCAATTTTTTTTTTTCAAAGTTTATTATTTTGGTAATTATAATTTTTTAAATTAACAAAAAATGAAATTTCTAAAAAATGTTATCAATTTTTTTTTAAGTTATATATTATTATTGCTGTTTTTGCATCTAATAGAGGTATCAATAAACATTGGAAAAACAATTTTCACGTCATTTGTTAAGAAATTGTATATAAACAAACAGACTATTTTGGGATTTTTATAAAAAAAAAACACCATCTTATTGCATAGGTAAAATTATGATTTTCAAAAAAAAAATTTTTCTCAAATAATTTTTTTTATTGTTTATAATCGTTTCTTTATATTTCAATTGTTTAAATAATTAGTTGAGAAATTATTTCATTCTCAAAAATCATCATTGACCTTTTTCGATGAATTAACAGAGAAATAAGTTTTTTTTATAATTAATTTCATTGTTTATTAACTTAACAATTTGTTATGAACAAATAATATTAACCGTTATATTTTTTTTCGATAACTTCAAAGAATAACAAAAACAACTTTGTATAATAAAGTATAGAAAAAACTTTTTTGTATTCTTTACAGCATTGTTACATATTATATGATAATGAAATTACAGCCGTTCCATAATTTGTCAAGTTATAAATTGTTATAACTTTTGAACTATAAGAGATACGGTAAAGGACATTCGAATCATTTTTATGAGAGATTCATTTATCTTTAAAATGAATCCAAAATCGATTCTGTACCCATTGTTTATCAGTTGTTATAAGCATTTGTTTATAAAAAAAATATATTTTTTTTTATATTTTTTGAAATTCCATAGCTTATAACTTGTAAAATAATATAGATACAGCTAGATATTATTATATTTCTTATTATTTAATTAGCAATATAGATTTTTGTTTAAATAATATACTAGTTTAAATTTATACTTACCTAATTTACATTCTGCTATTGATCATTTTCATTCATTTATCACTAGAATTATTAAAATTCCGCTGAAGTTTAATTATTAACTTACTAAAATAATATTTACTAAAATAATAATTGAATTTATTTTCTAACTTTTATATTTTTTTCAAGTATATTTTCTAAATTATTTTTATTATTTTTATTGTTAGAAACTTAAGAACTATAACGTACGGATAAAAGGAAATTATTAATTACACATTATTCTGTTTAAAGAACATTTCAGAATATATTTTCATAAACAATACAGTAGTTCCTTAATTTCACGAGTTCTCCGTTTTTTAACGGGTGGAAGTCCTGAACAGCTCGGTGCATCAATGTTTGGAACTGCACTGTTTTCTTCCTTCTCCCTTGTTTCGGTTCCTCGTTTCTCAGTTCCATCATCATCTTTTGATTTTTTGGATTCGTCATCAGTTTCATCTGAATCAGAATCGTCAGATCTGTAGATTTCTCGCATGATCTGACGATACTGCGAACTTTTTTGGTTTTGAGAATCGCCAATCAGTTTGCATCCAATATTATCATCGTCTTCTTCTTCTTCTTCGTCTTCATTTTCTTCGCTGTGTTGTACGTTTTTTTTTAAGAAAATAAATCATCAAACTTTAGCAGAATATTAATAATTCTAGTGATAAATGAATGAAAATGATCAATAGCAGAATGTAAATTAGGTAAGTATAAATTTAAATTGGTATATTATTTAAACAAAAATCTATATTGCTATAATTTATACGTAATTAGAAAGATATTTTATCATAGAACAAAAAAGTTCCGTAGTCCGTAGCTGTATCTATATTATTTAACAAGTTATAAACCATGAAATTTCAAAAAAAAAAAAAAACTGAAATTTTTATAAACAAATGCTTATAACAACTGATAAACAATGGTTACAGAATCGATTTTGAATTCATTTTGAAGATAAATCTTCTATAAAAATGACTTGAGTATCCTTTACCGTCTCTCTTATAGTTCAAAAGTTATAACAATTTATAACTTGACAAATTATGGAACGGCTGTAATTTCATTATCATATAATATGTAACAATGCTGTAAAAAATACAAAAATTTTTTTTTTTATACTTTGTTATACATATTTTAAAAATTTTTTTTTTAAATAATTTTATTAAAATAAGATGGTGAATTTTTTTTTTTTAAATCTCAAAATAGTCTGTTTGTTTATAAACAATTTCTTAGCAAATACGTGAAATTTTTTTTAAATTAATTAATACCTATATTAGATGCAGAAACAGCAATATTAGGATATTACTGAAAAAAAATTTTTTGGTAACATTTTTTAGAAATTTTATTTTTTGTTAAATTAAAAAAATTATAATTAACAAAATAATAAACTTTAATAAAAAATGTTTGCATTGCTTCATCAAGTACCTGAATGAAGAGAGCTCCACGAAGCGAAAATTTTATAGACCAATTGTTTAAACTTTTATGTCGTAATTTATAAAAACAGAGATTGGAAAAAAAATTGTTAATTAACAATGGTGTAACTTTTTGAAAAATCGACATGAAATTTTTTTTTCACCAAGATTTTTTTTGTTCAAGTGTCTTGATTACACCATGATTTATTCAAATTTTTAAATTGTTATTTAATACTATAAAAAAATTATTTTAGGTGATATAACGGCTTTTTAGACGGTGCGTCTATGGCGTAACGACTTCCCGGAGCCCTATTTTCAGCGTTAAAAAAATATATAAATAATAGAGATAGAGATCCTCCTCTTTCAGGATCTTTTTTCATTATTCCTTGAATATCATTATTTTAGAAATTATTAACGAAAAACGACATACCTTCTTTTTTAAATCTTATTTTGTTAATAACAATCGCAATTTTCCACGTGCTAATAATCCCTTGAAATACATTTTTCAAGACGTCATTCCGAATCGAATGAGCTATCGCTCATATTTTTAGGAGCTTTATATCTATTTAACACGTTTTTGAGCTTGTTCATTAGACTATAATTGTTAATAATGAATTTTACTCGCAAAAAATAAATGTGGATATATTCTACTGTACTGGTGAAACTGACAGAAATTCTTTATTATCAAGCAGAATCCACCATGCAAAATATCCAGAAGCAAGAACTCCACGGGATTCTTCATTCCAAAAGTTTGAAGATCGGTTTTAACTCAACTAATGAGAACATGTAAACATTTCGAAAACATCAAGTCTTCAATTTGTGTTTATAATGCATCGGTGAACAGTAAGCTAAATTCCGCTTCTATTATATGGAGTCCTCAATACAAAACGTATATAAACCGCCTGGAAAACATTCAAAACAAATTTGTCAAATATATTTATTTTAAACAAAATTTCAATTACAACGGCGACATTGAAAATGCGAGAAAACATTTCAATATAATATCACTATCAAGTAGAAGAGTGAACTCTAATATTTTATTTTTAAACAAAATTATAACAAATTCCGTAGATAATGCTAATATACTGAATCAAATTCAAATCAACGTTCCCATTAGGCCACTTAGAACTTACCACTTGTCCCGCATACCATTTCGGAGAACTGATTCGTCTCAAAACTCTCCTCTATATAGAATTGTTCGGAATACTAACAGGTACACTGATCGTATCGATATTTTCTCTACATCCCACCAAAAATCGAAGACTCCTTTGAAACGACTCATGTAGCAAAGAATTTCTGCTTAAATTGATAAATGCAAACAATTAATAAAAAAGCACTTTGTCTTTGTTACTCTGTCTCAATTGCTATCTGAAATTAGTATCAGTATTATATATAAGTTGAAGTATAAGTAAAATTAAATGTAATAATGTGGGTACTTTTGTCTGTCTGTATCTTTCATGACCATCAAATAAAAAAATTAATAAATGAATTATAATACCTCGAAAAAAATTCTGTTTTCTGATAAAACAACGTTCGAAAACAACGGGTGGGTCAAAAGACATAGTATGATTATTATGTAATCGAAAATCCTCACTGTTTGAGCACTGTTGATCACCAAAAGTCATTGTCGCTTAATGTTTGGGGAGGTATTATTGGAAATCACATTATTGGACTCTACTCTTTCGACAATGTGCTGAATGGTGAAGGAGATTCACATATTCTTTGCGAACATCTCCTCAGAAGTATCATATAGTTACAACACGATGGTGCTGCAGTGCATAGGATAGTGCGATAATTTTCAGATCAATTATATCCTATAGTCGTTGGATAGGCAGAGGAGGTACTATTCCTTAGTCCGCACGATCCTCAGACCTCACTCATAAAGATTTTTTTCTTTGAGGGTATGTAAAGGAAAATATTTTCAGAGATCGTTCACCAAATGCAGATGATATGAAAAACAGGATCACGGGAGCATTTTATTCAACTGATGAAGCAATGCTTGTTAGAGTTCGGGGCTCATTTACTAGAAGACTACCAGCTCATATGAAACATGATGGTGTCCTATTTGTGTATTTATAAGTATCCTGTCCCCAAAATATTCACATTGTTTCCTGTTAATCCTCATTTTCTGTTCTTGTTAAGATTACTAAACTTGTTTCCTTTGTGATGTTTTGCTGTTTCTATTACATTGTTTTTAGACATATTTTTGAAGACTTGTTTGGATGTGTCAAATTTTATATGACAGCGGCCTACTGGATTCCTCTTTCTCGGAAAAATCATGCAAATTTCTTATTTTGCTACAAAGCTCGCAAATTGTACGAAGTAGACCCCACAAACCCTATTCCGGCAAAATCTCTTGAAAATTGCCATGTCATGATGCAATAAAATATAGGGTGTTGCATTTGAAAAAGTCAAGTTTTTGCATTTGTCATTTAAAAAAAATCGTAGTTGGCGATGAAAAATCGACGAAAAAAAGTTGGTTGAGTTATCCTGAATGGTTCTTAAGTTATGAATTTTTTTGAGCTATTTTGACACATAAATTGAAGTGAAAAAATATTGTGTCTATAGAAAAATATTATGTCTAAGAAACCCAGGTACGTTATTTCGACAATTTAGTGGCGAATCCAAAGATGTAACAAAAAGGAAGGTTTGTCATTTGAAAAAACAGAACTTGATTGGATGTTACGACTGCTCGTTATTTGTTAAAGCTGGGCCTCAACTATACTGGGCGTTATTGGTCTATTGACCAATAACTGGACAACCTCCCAGAGTGGCTTGAGGAGCTATCAGTATATAATGAAGCGTGGGCCTCAATTTGACACTACAGTTACCAATCTCAGATAGTTCAGAAACAATAAGACTCTTAAATATATATATATATATATATATATATATATATATATATATATATATTTTCTAAAGAATAATAACAACTTATACCCATGGTATAATTCACGTAGAAAATGTATAGAACATCAGAATGAATTTAATGTATATGATATACTTGAGTGTGGAACAAATACAGTATGCCTAGTAAAATAACTGCTATTCAGTTACTTTGGCGATTACTAATATTACTTATTTTGTCAAATCAATAGTTGACTCTACTATGAACTCAAATAATTGAATGGTTCCTTATTACCATATACATATATAAATAAACAGATTTGGTTTCTTACCTTCGACTGGAGAACACACCACGTTTTAATGTTACTTGGATTTTATTCTGAATTGCCGATTTTAACGCGTGCACTGGTTCGTAATATGATTATTTAGCTTCTTTGGGAAATTTTAATTATTTTCGTTGAGTTATTACTGAGATAATTTCGGTTTTTACGCTTCCATTATTTTCTGCATACTTTTGATAAATTGGCTACTTTATGAATAATTTATGAAGTCTACACTTGTTTCGTATCAGAAGATCTCTATGCATCTTCACTAGATGAAATTTTATTCTACTCTAACGTGCTTCATACTCTGAAGGCTTCTACTGAAACTGAACTCTCTTCCTGACTCTGATCTGATCTTTTCTCATTCTGATCGTTGTTCACTTTTGACTTCGGTCTCATATAGAATCTCCCCACTATGCCCCTCTCTCGGCATTTGAATAGATGCGGTGTCGGTCCCACAGTAATGGAATATAACTTCGAACATTAATTTCCACTGCGGTATATTCCAATTGCATTCTTCACGAGTTAATGTTTCATCCCGGCTGTTGGAGAATCGTTGATTATCTATTGCGGCGTGGAGCTAGATAGGAAATAAAGGTCCTGTCGTAATTATGTTCGGTCTATTTTGACTGTAAGGTCGTTGCTGTCAATGTAACATATTCATGAGACATTTTGATGGTTGGTGTTATCATATCAAATAATTTACGAGGTTTTTATTTCCTTGTCGGAACTCATCTCGCATTCCTGCCTTCTGATTCAATAGCGGACGAAATAGAAGAATCATTCAATTTTCATGGTCGTGTTGCTTCAGTCAAGGGTATTACAAATGGTTACATTAAAATAACTTGGTTAATCGCAGCCATTACATGGGTATATTATTTTGGGATATCCTGTTTAAAAATGAAAATGTTTTGAGAATATACTCCATTGTCGGACCTATTGATTGAAGGAAAAAAAATTGATTTAAAAGTCAAATAACCCGACTGCGTGAGAAGTGAACTCTGAAAAATATGGAAACAAGATGACCAGAAAATATTGTCAGAAAATTATGTTTTAAGAGGTTAACTATTAAACTCAATACTGAAAACAATCTCACGTAGTCGGAGGCATCTCCTATAATTGGAAATGAAGATATATTATTGCCTCCGACTGCGTGAGATTGTTTACAGTATTGAGTTCAATAGTTAACCTCTTGAAACATAATTTTCTGACAATATTTTCTGGTCATCTTGTTTCCATCTTTTTGAAAATTTTATTTTTACGCTATCGGTTTTTTTAATTTTAAAGTCAACATTTTTTATCTTACACCCTTTAGTTAGGATTTTTCACAATAAAATCTGGTTGTCGCAATTTTGAATTTTTTCACAATAGGGCGTCTGGTTGTTGCCATTTTGTATTTAGATTATTACTGTCATGTCTTTATTCACAATATGGCGTCTGGTTGTCGCCATATTGAATTTGGATTATAACTGTCATGTCTTTATTCACAATATGGCGTCTGGTTGTCGCCATATTGAATTTTGTTCACTGTCTACAAGTAATTTTCTCATTTCATTCTAATAAAACGTCTTGATTTTAGCTAGTCAATTTCAGCTTGTTACAATGTCTTTAGTGACACTCGCAAGATTAAGACAATTCGATTGACTAAGAACCCAGTAAACACATACGGTGTCTGAAACATGTCAACGGAATGGTTAGGTACCATGAAATATATCGTAAACATTTCATTTGCGGAGCAGTGTGTCTATGATGTTCCAAATGCACAGATAAAACATATGTACAAAAGACATATATCTGAATCATCCAAATATTTCCTATAAAATAACTGAAAGTAAAGTTATATTTTTGACACAAGTATTCAAAGAACCCGCGCACTTATCATTGTTCCGTCAGGCCACCGGGCTCTGGTGTATCACGTGATCAGTTGTGACCAATGAGGACATTCCGACATTTACTCATCGGCCAACGCCAACTAAACTGGTCATTTTTTGACTTGTGACTCTTTTGTTTGGTTACTTTGATCATTTATCAGTTTGATCGAATGTGCTTGGACTGCATGGCCGTGAATTTGAATTTGAGATCTAGTTCAATGTGTTATGACCATAAATACTCTTCAGCAATGTCGATAGGTACATAAATAATTGATATACGATCCCTAGTTATAGGTTACAGTTTCAATACAGAAATACATATTATGAATTTGAAGGTTAAATAAAATGTGGCGGGATTCATGAACCAGCTCTAATATGCTCTTGAATTTTTAATTGTGGCATCATATACACCTATCTATAGTGTGCACGATGTTTTTATATGAGACGCTTGTTAATAATGTTTTGTTTTTGTTTCATACAGTACATGAATTATAGATAGTGCGATCAATTTGTTGAATCAACAATGAGTATAATAATGGCTCAGTTGATGGCCATATTATATTGTGAGAATAATTCTAGACAATTCTCCACTGCCATACATGTGTGGATTGAAAATCCAATGGACCAATCTTGGACCTATATCTATTTGTTATTTCAATCACTATATTTTCGTAAGTTGCATTCTTATTTACAGCTATTTTACTGATGATACAAATATGGATCAAAGAACTGAAGTGACTGAAAGGTGCACCTCAACATGGTTTCGCCAAGCAGCTCTTAGAAACAAGAGGGAAAGAAACAAATAATTAGCAGTCATTATATTGTATGACTATTGAAGCATGATGAAATCCTACCTGTTTTTTGGCATTGCACACTACCTTCTCACGTCATGAATAAATAGCTATACTGAGAGTCGATTCAGAAATTGTAAAAATTTATATTAATCTCTTTTCCTCTCATGCATCATACATAGGATATGTTTTGTATCTACCATGTTCCAGAAACGTGCCAGATAACACATAAAATGATTGGTTTCAGCAATGTTTGGGATATGTGTTTTATGTATTCATATTCACTTATGTTATGTATCAGAAATATTTCACGTGAAACATTCCTCGTGAAACGTTTCACACCTAGGTTATTTCTGGTTTCTGCCATGTTTCAGGAACGTGTCTGAGTCAAAAGATGGAAAGTTTCGAATAAAAAATGATCGGATCCAGAAATGCTTCAGAATATTTTGGTTTACTGGGAATCATCAAAATCGGACCACGCAAAGATACATACATGATGAACACATTACCGTCGCGCAGTCGGGTAAAAAAGTCAAGTCGATAGCATGGATAGAAAAATTTATGGAGATTGCACTCACCTCTGAGTCACCCTGTACTTGAGGACCCCAATAAATACCAAAGATTGTGGAGCTTGTGGAATACTATGTTGTTATTATGAATTCTTTTCCAGTAGGTGAAATTCCACGAATTCCCAGGATTTCCACAAAGTATATATTTTATACTCATTTCCTGCTAGAAGCATAATGCACATATTCCATTCCAGAGAAAATAATAACTTGGAAATAAATAAGCGATGATGTTCCTCTCATTTTATCGGTCCGAAAAACCGCATTGAGAATCCGCGAACACCGCGTCGAAGTCCAATCAGCCTTTCAATAAGTTTTATCTCAATCCCCACACCCACTGATATTTTTCAACATCCACTCAGCGCGAGAATTGGGTGGAAAAGGGATAACACAAAGCAAACATTCGGAGAAAAAGAAATGAAAAGATCCGGGAACTTGTTTCAACTTTTCATTACTACGGAAATTCCTTGTTGCCGTACCAATAACGCACAATATCCAATAACTCACATTCCTGTATGTTTTCCAAAGCGAGAATTCTGTTTCTTGTTTCTCTGTTCATTTCACAGCGATGTACCGGCATTCTTTGATGAAATTTCGCTCAGTAAACAGAATTGCGGTATGTTGGTGTGAAATTTATAGCTTTGTCATTACATTCACATCGGGTTTTTCAGTTTCAGGTTCGCCGTCAAATTTGCATTTCACAATTAAACAAACGGTGGTGAATGCACCGTTTGGCCGTCATCATTTGGGCGCATAATAGTTATGGTGGTGGTTTCAGAGGAATAACTGCATTGAAATCGATCAAATTGGGCTTGAAAATTACAGAGTGACGGGTTTGAATACATCTGCATTTTTAATGTGCAAAACAGATTTTCTATGTAGTTTATATTTATGAATGGGATACTCAACTGGAAATTTGATATTGCGAATGTATAATCCACAGGCAAGAAAGGCCCATATATATTTCTCAATACAGTGGATATTTTTCCCAATTGTTTTTTGACAATATAGATACTAATTTCCAATGTCCCCCAAGATTTTCAGGGGGTGAATATTAACATGCTAGTGGAGTAAGGTGAAGAACCTAATTATTGGCACTTTAAAGACAGTAGAATGGAAAAATAACGAAATTTTAATAAAACTATCGTAATTGTAGTGACATTTTCAATGGGTGTTGTACACTGTTCTTCAGAGATCCATCAGATACTATGGTTTCTTCTTAAAATAGCTGATGAAATAAAATAAAATATTAACAAAAAACATGTGCCTGGTACCTAGGTTGAAATTAATCGATAATAAATCATGAGAATCTAAATATCATCCGTTATGCAAATCAAAGGATCAGATAACGCAGAAAGTGATTTTCACATTTCGAATTCAAAACAAGGAAAAAATTGTCACTAAATACAAAAGAAATAAATCTTCCTAATTCCAATTATACTCATTCATGTTTTCCAAGAGCATTCTGTTTTCATGTATTGAAAAATATTTAAATGAACTATTAATTTTTATGAACAAAGAAAGAATGTTGCGCATTCTTTTTAAATAAAAAAATATGAAAATGCTGAAATTTTTTTCCATCAATTAGGACCTGAGATTGTTTGATGTACAAACTGCACAAGTGAAAAAATCTTTGTATGTATGATAAATTCTTGTACGTACTTGGTATTTCATTCCAATTTTCTTTGGTGTAATATTGCAGGTACATGTGAAACATAGGCCATTCACAATATTGTTTTCGAAACAAGGGACTTAATAACCTCTTCATAAAAATTCAATATGAATTGAAATAAGTCGTTTACCACAAGCGAAAAACAACTACTTTCCTGGAAAATACCACGTAGAACATTGAATTATATCCACCTGAAAATCTATGCAAACTTCTATTGACAATGAAAAGGTATTGCAAATGTTTCTTTTCGATGAACTTGATTATGTTTAATTTATGTCAGGTCCGCCTAACAATCCGTATAGCGGTTTCAGGCTTTTGGCCCTCATCATTGCGGAGTAGTCACCAGTCAGAGATCCTAAGACTTCTGTTTTCTATTGGCATTACGTTTTCGTTATTGTTATCAGTTCCCTTTTCTTTCATTTTTTTTCCTCTTCTGTTTAAGATTCTTTTTTGTTTATTCTTTCTTTTTCTTTCAGTTGTCGTTTATCCCTTACTTGCTTGTCCCTTAAAGAACTTGGCCGGCTGAAAAATATATGTCCTTCTTTGATCGATACATACAGAATGGCAAAAAAATATCACATTTTTTTAACGAATAAAATTAAAAAATATTTTTACCAAAACAAAATATTCAATTCCGATTATAAGTCAAAAGCGTCCTGGGATGTTGTTCCTGAACTAACTAATAGAAAAAAACAACCAATAAATATATTTATTGAAAAAAATGGAACACCAATTGAAGATCCCCATATTATCGCTCAATATTTTTTTTTTGAATGAACCGTATGAAATCATGAAGAAAATAGATCACAGTAGTATAGCAAAGAAAACTGTCGGTAATAATAACTTTAATTTGCACAGTTTATTTATTCAACCTTATACCGAACAAGAATTATATAGTATGTTAAGTAGAAGATTGAAAAACAAAAAGTCTTCTGGTCCAGACGTGGTCCCGTTATTTCTACTGGAGAAAATTCCTCATACAATAATATACCATATAACAATTCTAATTATCCTCTCCTTCTCTGAAGGTCATTTCCCTAAGATTATAAAAAAGGCAAATTGTTCCGATACACAAAAAAGATAACCCCAAGATAATGAACAATTATAGGCCAGTAACTGTCTCACACTCATTGAATACTCATTTTTAGATAGACTTATGAACTTAATTGATGGAAATGATATTTTGAGTGAGAACCAACATAGTTTCCGAAAAATAAAATCAACCACTACGGCTTCAATATCATTGTTCGAATCAATTGAGGCAGGCAAATGCCCTGCTGTAATTTTTTGTTATTTAAGTAGGGCATTCGATTGCGTCAATCACACTAAACTCCTATCATATCTGGAGAACTATGGTGTTACAGGGGTTTCTTCAAATTGGATCAGTTCTCCTCTGAAAAAATCGGGAACAATATGTTTCCTTGCAGTATCGGAATAACGATGGAATAAAAAAAATAGACTCAGAGTCAGGTCCCATCACTACGGGTGTTCCTCAAGGGTCTATTTTGAGACCAATTTTTTTCATATTCCATGTCAATCAAATTGAGACTGTACTCGGAGAACTAGACTATACTGAATATTATTACAAATAAATGAATAAATAAATATGCAGATGACTTTTTTTCATTGTGCCTGTCCCTGGTTCTGTTTCTATGGATGACTAATGTAGCAACTCAATTGCAAATCGAAGTCTTGAAATGATATTCTGACGATGGTGAAATTGAAGAATTTGGGTCTTGTCAATATTGAAGAATATATCGTTTTTATTGAAATAAACAGATACATTATTTCAATATAAACGATATATTCTTCAATATTGACAAGACCCAAATTCTTCAATTTCACCATCGTCAGAATATCATTTCAAGACTTCGTTCGATTTGATTACAATAATCATATCATGCAGAGCAGCCATGACCCTATAAAATTTTTGGGTATTTATTTTGATAAATTTATGGACTGGAAAACTCACTGTGAACAGTTGTTCTCAAAATCAAATTATTTGATCTGATTGTTTGTGAATTTCCGTTTTGTGCTGGAAATAGATCAATTATTGAGTTTGTATCATGCTTAGGTGGACTCGAAACTGAGGTATGGTGTTTGTCTCTGGGGTGATTCCACAATGTCCAAAAATGTGTTCATTGCTCAAAAACGTATTGTTCGATGTATAGCTAGGGTATCTAAGAGATTCTCATTTGAAGAAATTTTTCTTCAATATCACATTTTGCCATTGCCTTGCGTTTTTATATTCGAAACATGTGTATATGTATTCCAAAATAAACATAATTTTTCACTGAATAGTAATATCCATAATGTCTCCACAAGAAGAAGCGGTTCATTCCATATTCCTTACGCAAGATTCAAAATAACTTCAGTTTCTCCAAACTATCTTGGACCAAAACTGTTCAATCACTTACCTGATATGATCAAAAACAGTAGTAATATTTTTGTTTTCAAAAGTAGACTAAGAACTTTTTTACATGAGAATTTGACGATTTGACGATTTGACAATTTGACGATTCGACGATTTGATGATTTGATGATTTGACGATTTGAGACTTGACGACTTGATGATTTGACGATTTGACGGTTTGACTATTTGATGATTTGACGATATGACCATTCGAAGATTTGACGATTTTGACTTGATGATTTGAGATTTGATGATTTGACGATTTGACGATTTACGATTTGACGATTCCATGATTTACGATTTGACGATTGACGATTTGACGATTTGACGATTGAGATTTGATGATTTGGCAATTTGACGATTTGACGATTTGATGATTTGATGATTTGATGATTTGATGATTTGACGATTTGACGATTTGACGATTTGGACGATTTGACGATTCGTTAATTGACGATTTGACGATTCGACGATTCGACGATTTGACGATTTGACGATTCGACGATTTGATGTGATGGGTCGCTGAATTTCTCTCACGATGAATCTTTGACTTGAATAAATCAATTTGACTATTCCTATATGATTTTGTAAATTATAAATAATAATTACTATTATATACTGTTGACGATAATCCAAAAAAATATGATTAATTTTTGTGAAAATCAAATATGTCACCAATTACAAAAATATGGGGTAGTTGCTCTTAAAGTGCTACACATACTTTTTTATTTTTAATGATATCAGTCGATAGGTATTTAATTTTTCAATAATATCTGAATATCTTTCCTTGGCAGAAAAAAATTTATCAGTAACTGAATTTCATATCGTTACTGGTACTAATCATTGGCTCCTTATTATTTATTTCAAATACATGGAATAACTTCATTCTTCACGTGGAAAATAATCAATAAACATCAAATGATCTGTTTGTTTTTTTTGCAAAGCTATATCAAGTACAAGGGAGATATCATTGCATGTTATTTAGATAGTGTTCCTCACTATTCAACTTGAAAACTTACCCTTTTGTCGCAACCCGACACAATTATTGTAACTATTACCGAATTACTGAACAAAAATGCTTAGCGCACTTTAGACCAGGGTCGATAATTTTTGAAACCAGAAAAAATAATAGTAGGATGAAACCCATTGGAAAAAGAAGAGAATATAACAAAAATGAAAGGAAAAATAATTTACGGGCGATCTGAGGTCGGGAAGTGGAAGGGGGTGAGTTTTTAAGGGTAACAAACGGTTTATCTCGATTTCCGGCAAAATTACGAGTCCTATAGGAAAAAATGAATAAAAAGGTTGTAGGTAATGAAAAGATCTACAACTTTTGTATTCACACTTTTTTCACATAACCCCAAAATTTATGTGAAAAATTCAAATAACCAAGTTTTTAGTTTTTTATTTTTATCTTTTACAAAATAAAAAAAATATTTTACGAAATTTGGTGAGAACTTACCATACACACTGTAATACTTTTGATTTAAAATATTCATTTTTCCACCTTATTTTGACTTAATATCGAAAAAGCACCCTAATTCTCAATCAGAAATTCTCCCATCAAAATATCAGGTTTGTGTTGGTGGGCTTTTTGTTCGTTGAAATCTTTTCTTTCTGATGGTGTGAAAAAAAATACCTTACTATGGTAAATGTGCTCAGAAAATGCAAAGAAATAACAGGTAGTAAGGCCCAGACCCTCCTAGCCCCTTCCCCACTTCTCTATGAAATATCTTTTGTTGGGCTAAAATTTTCCGTAGGTCACTCAGGTATATAAGTTATCTTGAAATAGCAAAAAATAGGCATCTACGCATATAATTTAAAGAAGATTCTACAACTTTCTCAAAATATTGTAGATGTCTTATTGAATTCGGATTCGAGTTTTTTTCGTTTCTTTGCATTTTCTGCCATAGTAATATACTTCTTTCATACCATCAGAAAGTAGAGATAAATTTTGGGAATTTTTTAAAATTAGGTTTTTTCGATATTAAGTCAAAATAAGGTAAAAAAATGAATATTTTGAATCAAAAAAACTATGTTTGGAACATAAAAAAAAGGTGTTTACCAATTTTCGTGGAAAAATTTTTTTTTTGTAGAAGATGAAAATAAAATACCAAAAACTTGGTTATTGAATTTTTCACATAAATTTTGAGCTTATGTGAAAAAGTGTGAATACAAAAGTTGTAGATCTTTTTATTACCTACAACTTTTCTCCATAGGACTTGTAGTTTTGCCGGAAATCGAGATAAACTGGTTTTTACCCTTGAAAACTCACCCCCTTCCACTTCCCGACCTCAGATCGCTCGTAAATTATTTTTCTTTCCATTTTTGTCATATTATCTTCCTTTTCCAATGGGTTTCATCCTACTATTATTTTTTCTTAACTTTTTACCATTTACCAATAAACATTACAGCTCGTTAGGCAAGAAGTTTGCAGACAAAATTGGAACCCCTTCAATCTCACCATTAAAGGTGACTAGCGTGTAATCTTCAATATTTCTAGCACCTGTAACAAAAAATGAACTAACTAGTACAATAGATAGTTTGAAAGATCATAAGGCCCCTGGTTTCGACGGAATTCGGGCAGAGCTATTGAAAAAAATTAAGAATGAAATATCAGAACCTCTCACGTTTTTAATCAATAAAAATTTTGTGGATGGTATATGGCCAGACGATCTCAATACTGGTGTTATAAAACCTTTATACAAAGGTGGTAAACACGATGCAATCTTGAACTACCGGCCTATCACTCTAATTAGCAATATTGCGAAACTATTTGCAAAAACCTTAAAAACCAGAATGGTACATTATTTGAATCAAAAGAAACTTCTATCTGAAAAACAATTTGGATTTATAGAAGGAAAACCCACAAATGATGCCATTTGCTCACTGACATAAAAAATATATGATAGTTTGGATAAAAAGAAACATCCTTTGGTGGTTTTCCTAGATCTTGCAAAGGCTTTTGACACTGTTGACCATTCACAGCTTCTGAGGGACTTGCAGGATCTTGGATTCAGAGGAAACGTGAATAAACTCTTTGAAAGCTACTTAACCAACCGAAAGCAACGCGTAAAAATTGATAATGTATTGAGTGAAGAAAGAACTGTGCAATATGGTGTGCCTCAGCGAACAGTTTTAGGCCCTATATGTTTCATTATATATATATATGAATGGCACCCTCACCTCACAAACCGCCGGCGATATTATAAGCTTCGTAGATGACACAGCAATATTTTATGAAAATGAATCATGGGGTATGCTGAAAAGTGAAGTTGAGAGTGATATGAGCATGATAATAGATTGTTTCAATCAGAAAAAATCAACAATCAATTACGAAAAAACATCGGTCCTCACATTTGCCTGCTACTCTTCCCACCTTCCAGATTTTGACCACCTGGACATAAAAAATTCCGACAATGTTATTCAATTGAATTCTTTTGAATTTGTTAAATATTTAGGTGTATATATAGACAAACATTTGAGATGGAATATTCACAAAAAGAAAACGGTAGGAACCCTGAGGAGTATCCTTTATAAGTTCTTATATTTCAAAAATATATTGAATACCTCCCAAATGAAAACTCTTTATCATACACTAGTCGAGTCGAGATTGACGTATGGGATCTTAGGTTGGGGAGGTATAGCCAGCTGTCATTTAAAATTTCTGGACGTACTACAAAAAAAAATCTGAAAAAAATTTGTTTCAATAAAATCGGACTTACATTGAATACCTACTTTCTTCTGAGAGTAAAACATTAGATCTCAGGCAATTATATTACCTACATATGTCTGTAGACCAATTCAAAAATAAAAGTCATTTGAGGCATATTAATCACAGATACAACACTAGGGCCAAACAGGAAAAAATGTTCCGCACTGAATATTCATTCAAAACAATTGGTCTAAGAGGATACACTTACCTGAGTATAAGAATATTCAACAGCCTTCCCAAGAACATCAAGGAATCAACATCAATTTTTTCATTAAAAAAAACAAAGAACCATCTCCTTCCAACAGAAAGGAGTTATATCCACAATGTGATAGAACCGAATATTTGAATAATTTTCAACTTATTAGTAGAAATTATTAAATATTTAACTCACTTGTTATTATTGCTATTTTTAGGAGTTATTAGTTATTGAGTATTCAGTTTATCTTAGTTTCTATTCTATTATCTGAGTTGCTATTTTCTTCCCTATTTATATCTGACTCAACAATATTTCAAAAATGTATTACCTATATAGACATAGTCTTTTTAGACCACGCGCTGGCTTAGCCTTAGTGGTATATCCTTGTTTATTCGTATGGTATAGCTTTTCGAATAAGTAGCTCTGGTCTACTTACCCTGATGCTTCATCAAGGTTGCTTCTTCTCGAAAAATTCAAGAGATTCTGGGAAAAATGGCCAGAATAATGAAAAAGTAGGGAAAATAAGGAGAGGCTGCCAATAACTGGTTCAGTGCCAACTATTGGATTTTTGCCAAAGATTTGGTGAAGAATTCATGGTTTCTCATGTTTCCGGTGAATTTTACTCAAAATCCTCACTGTCCTAGTCAAATACTTCGGAAAAATCGGTAGATACGCATTTATCCAATCCCCCGCCTCACCTATTAGATGATTGTGCGCAACTCCCCCCATATGAGCCGAAACTTGATGCGACCCAGCAATTAGGCAAATTGTATCTTGATGGGCATGATCGCACAAGAAGGCCGGATTCCCCACCGGAGAAGATAATCTGACAAGGATAAGACTGATCTGTTATACAAGGCAATCAGGAAAATCGCTCCATGTCAATCATTACTAAATTGGAACCGCAAAACGTAGAGACGAAGGAAAATGTGGAGAGAGGGATGACTAAAATATCCATTAGCACCACCCATTCCGATAACAAGGTTGGGGTGAGAGTTGGCACCATCGCTCCGCAGGGAAAATGCAATTACCAAATTACTTAGCCCGGAGCGGGAAAAATGCGGGGGATTAAATTTTCATGGAGAGGAACAGGTAATGAATTGCTCACCCAGACTTCGAAAAACAATGTGCAACCGGTAGTCTGGACATATATTCGTCAAATTTAATATATTTAATAAAAATAAGTTCAAAACTTAAACCCGACTACTGAAAAATCACATTCTGAAGAGTATGAAACAAGGAAATATTCCCATCTGAAATTGTTATGTTCTAACTATTCTATTAAATAAACAACTTACACGTAATATATTTTGATGTATTTAATACATATTAATAGTGATGTCCAGAGGACACCCGTGGTCATATGCCACCAGCCCTAACAAAACATAACATTTTACTAGTCGTAAGCGATCATAAGCCTTAGAGAAAAGTGACATATGACCACGGCTGTCCTCTGAACATCATTTTGAATACAGGGTGATTCAAAAGTACTTTGACAAACTTCAGGAGGTGATTCCTCACAATATTCTCATATGAATTGTCCGATCATATATGTCCGGAAACGCTTCGTTTTCAAGATACAGGATGTTGAAGTTTCATTTTTATTTTCGTTTTTTCCAAATAACTTTGAAATACTGACCTTGATTAAACGAAATTGGTATTGAGAGGTTTTTTGAGGTGTCGAAGTCGAACCTGATTATTGCTCTTACTCGTACTTTCTCTTTTTTGATAACTCATAACTTGTTTGAGCATACTTCTAGCGCATTTTTCAGTTAAAAAAGCAATTTCTCTATCATATCTACGTAAAAAAGCAACACTGTTACAAGTCGCTATAAGCAACCGTTCTCTAGATATTTGGACTTGGAAATTTCAAGTCGATTATTTGATGATCGATGCGTGTTGAAGTAATAACCATTATTTTGCATTTTTCACAGGAATGCTCAGGAAATAAATTTAATGTTTGAGAGAGTAGTTTTGGTTTTTGTAGGGGCGCCACCTTTTCTATTTATTTTTAATAGTTATTTTTGTATCAGGGGTGCAAAATATGTATTTGTTTTTATAAAATTTGCAAGAAATATTTTATTTCAAGAAATTTTGAATATGTAGAATAAAATAAAATAAAGGAAACTAAATTGTATTCAAATAAATTGTTCAAATTGTCCACCTTCAGTGAAGATACAAGCATTCAGTATTCCAGTCATTGAATCTCGTACCCGCTCAAAAATTATTTGTATGTTTCTTATTG
Source organism: Gonioctena quinquepunctata (assembly GCA_018342105.1). Lineage (NCBI taxonomy): Eukaryota > Metazoa > Arthropoda > Insecta > Coleoptera > Chrysomelidae > Gonioctena > Gonioctena quinquepunctata. The sequence goes on along the minus strand of JAFIRS010002359.1, from coordinate 181,833 downwards.
TTTCACAGGCGTCTACTTTTCGGTTTCTTGTATCTTCCTCGTTCGCTACTGGAGTTTTATGAACTAGTGACTTCAAATGTCCCAAAAATGAAAATCTAGCGGGTTAAGATCTGCCCACGCCTGGTTGGGTTCTTCTACACCCCTACCGATCCATCGATTTGGATAGACAGTGTTAAGGAATTTCCTGGCTACAACGCTAAAATGGACCGGAGCCCCATCATGCATAAACCACATGCGGATACGAATCTCTAATGGTACAATCTGAAGTAGTCCCGGCAATTCATTTTCTAAAGGGTCTCTGTAAGTTGCGCCATTTAGTCGGAATGGAAGAAAGAAAGGACCTATCAAGTAATTATCAATTATTGCCGCCCATGCATTTACAGAAAATTGATAATTATAATGTCTTTCAATAACTGCGTGCGGATTTTCCAGAGCCCAAACATGGTTTCTATGAATGATTGTGATAGCATTTCGGGAGAAGTTTGCCTCGTCCGTGAAGAGTACATAACTTAAAAATTGAGGATTTCCTGCCAATCTTCTCAAAAACCACTGACACATAGTAATGCGTTGGGGAAAGTCTCGTGGCAAAAGAGCTTGTACCCTTTGAATATGGTATGGATAAAATTGTTGATCGTGGATAATTCTCCAAACTGTGGACTGAGTAAAATGAAGAGCTTCAGCAATTATTCTTGTACTTGTTTCTGGATTCTCCTCGAAAGCGTTCAAAATAGCTTCTTCCAATTCTGGGGTTCGGACTGCTCGGTGTCTTTCAATAATATCAGCTGCCCTCTTGAAGCTACCTGTTTCTGCCAAACTACGGTGGAGAATGGTAAATATTGGAGCTGAAGGCAGTACTCGATTAGGATATCGGCTAAATGTGCATTATTGTTTAAAAAACCCATTTTTCCAAAATAAGTTCTGAAACTCACAGAAACTACAACAAAACAACAGAACGTTCAACTGTCACATAATATGTAATTACCAAAACTACTTACTTAAACGTCAAATTCATTTCCCAAGCATTCTTGTGAAAAATGCAAAATAATGGTAATAACTTCAACACGCATCGATTATCAAATAATCGACTTGAAATTTTCAAGTCCAAATATATAGAAAACGGTTGCTCATAGCGACTTGGAATAGGTGTAACTTTTTTACGTAGATATGATAGAGGAATCGATTTTTCTACTGAAAAATGTGCTAGAAGTGCGCTCAGAAAAGTTATGAATCTTCAAAAAAGAAAAAGATCTGTAGGGGGCGTCCTCTACGAGTAAGAGCAATAATAAATCAGGTTCCAATTTGACCTCTCAGTACCAGTTTTCGTTCAATTAAAGTCAGTATTCCGAACGTTATTTGGAATGAACGGAAATAAAATTTTAACACCTGTATCTTGGAAACGAAGGGTTTCCGGACATATATTTATTTGAACAATTCATATTAGAATATTGTGAGGAATTACCTTCTGAAGTTTGTCAAAGTACTTTTGAATCACCCTGTATGTATTAAATACACCAAAATATATTACATGTAAGTTGTTTATTCAATAGACGATAAATATTGAATAATTTGTACACAACTATTTCAGATAATAATAATAATAATAATATTTATTTATCAAGTGGAAAATAAAAAATGAAAATATGAAATCTGTACAAAATAAATAAATATGGGATGGTAAAAACTATAGTATTGCAACATAGTGAAGTCTCAAAATTTAATAGTCTCTCTAGTTGACTAAAGTACGTCAGAGAGAGTTGTCCGTCTTTCTAGAGTGACGTTTTATTTATATATATATATATATATATATATATATATATATATATATATATATATATATATATATATATATATATATTATATCACATGTTCATGGTACTTATTATATAGGTATATATGCATATATTTGATTTCATTTGTGTTCTATGTACTGAATCGTGTACTAAAGGTGGATGATTGAGAAATGGCCTTTTTTTCAACAAAAGATATTGTGATTTTGTAGTACCCATGATTCTGTCAATACAATAACATCAAAACTGAGTTCGAAATCATGTCGCATAACTTCACGATCATTGTACTGTTGACTCAGACTTGTAGTATTGGTGTGAAAAATTGATAGGAATGATTCTGACCAATTTTTTCACATTCTTCATTATTTTGGTAAATTTTTGTGGTGATTTCATTAGTATGAAAATTTTTGATATACTCGTTTATTTTTCTTTAATTTAATTTAAAAAAATTTATACTTGAAGTGGAAAACAATGTACTTAGTCAATATTTCTTCCGTAAGTTTCTTCCTTTTCTTGGGCTTGTGGTTTGCTTTATCTTCTTCTTTTCCTCTTTTGTTTCGTTCTTCGAGGTATACACTTCTCGTCCTTCAGTCGGGATTTTTTTGTTCCTCAATTTCCTTGTTCTCTACCGATTCTTCGCCACTTCCGTCACTGCTTTCTTCCTTGCCTTCTTTCTCTGAGTTCAATTCTCCCTCCTGTAGTTCTTTGGCAGTGTACCATTTTCCGTCGATTTCAACTTACCTTTGATTTCAGCCTGGTGGTTGAGGGTCCTAGATTCCTTAAGGTGTTTTCTCATAATTTTTTGTTCCTCTAAATCTTCTTTGCATAGGTCGTTTGCTATTTTTGCTATATTTTGTTGTGTTTCAAATTTTTCAGTTTTTCTTTATTTTAAAATATTTCCAGTTTTTTTTGAATATGAAATGAATTCGACTATAATTGGACTATCTGGATTTTTCCCTAACTTGTGTATATCATTTGAGATGAAAATATCTTCTTGTTTCATACTTTTTGGAGCGTGATTTTTCAGTAGTCAGGTTTTAGTTTTTAACTCATTTTTATTTCATACTTTTTAGATCGTGATTTCCCAGTTGTCGGGTTTTTGTTTTTGAGCTTATTTTGGTTTCATACTTTCAAGAGCGTGATATTTCAGTAGTCGGATTTGAACTCACTTCTTATCAAAATTATTTTGTGCTTATAATTTCGTGATGAAGTATTTGCAGAGCCGTTTTATTTTTATTTTTTTTGTTTAGGATTTATTGTTTCACATGTGAGGTAATATACCCCGTGGAGGTACTCCCAGCTCATGTCATTATTATTACACACGTTTCGTTTTCTTTATATAATTTTAACATGTGTACCAACGTCCATAATGAAAAACGTATTTATTATATATGTATGTTGGAAAGGTTTGGAGAGAAAACATGTTTGGCTCACATCTGAGGCGTGATTTTAGAATTGTTTTCCAATTATCGGGTACATGCAAGCAAAGCCGCGAGCAACAGCTAATAATATATATTTTTGAAATGTGCTAATTGAACCCTTTCATTTGATACCCCACACGGCATCATTATTATTTTTTTAGTTCATGACTTTATGTCCTCTAGAGGGCGCCATAATCAATTCAAAGTGATGTCGTGTAGCCTATCACCAGCGGACGATGAAGAAGCTTCCAACGATAGCTCATTTATCAAATTATGATAAGAAGTTTAGAAGTTATGAGGGAACAGACAGAACAGAACATACATACATACATACTCATATACATTCCGGTCAAAATCATAACCCTCCTTTTGGCTTTGCTATAGTCGGGTAAAAATGGAAGTCGAAAATTGGGGTATTATTATTCAAAAAGTTTAAAATATAAATAGGTAAAATTAACCTCCCATTGATCATTTATGATCATCAATTAGGGGTTTACTATAATGAATAAAACAATTAGACGTGAGAGGAAGAGAAAACATAACTACATAAACTACATGCCTCATTTCACTGACGTTTCATTCGGTATGGGTTTAGAGTTGATGATGTGTGTTGAATATTGATGTTCAAATGTTCATTTTTATTCAAATATAGAATGTATACACTTATTATTACCTAGAAATTCACTATTCTAATTGAGTAATCAATCTATTCCCGATCAATACAAAATCTCGTCCTATTAGATGGCGTTATCTGGTTATTTCCAAAATTAGAAATAATATCCAGAAGGTAACTGAATCTTTGAAGAAAGTTGGGATGTCCGAAGTAATCGTAACAATAGCTCTGATGTTCCTAGTTTGATAAGTATAGTTATTCTAATCGAAATTGGCACTGCAATAAAAATAAGAGCACTACGAGGAGTGTTCAAATGCTCTGCCCGGCAAATGGGAAATTCATATACTACCAGTGTTTTTACTTCCAAAGTGTTCCTGGTACAATCATAAAAAAGTTATGTACTGTGGCCCTAGTTGTCCAGATCATTAATAAAAGCGCTATCAAATATATTTGAGTAATAAAAGCTTGGCTAGCTGGATTGAACACCTGTTATCTGAAACCGCATGATTTCCTCAGTTCACAATATTCCGTAATCAGTGCCGTGTGTTGGTGAGGTTAGGAATTATCCATTGAAAATAATTCATCAATATAGCTTTCTGGAGACCTTTCGAAACAAATAATAAAATTCAGTTGAGATAACATGGGTCTACTTTTATGTGGGGTGATCAATTGCTATGAATCTGAGGATAAGTAACTGAAAAAATACCACTGAAATGGTATATTTCATTGGGATTCGAGAAAATAGGATTTTTCCGTGCCTGCGTGCGTGCCTGCGTGCGTGCCGATTACGGGAAGTCGTGCAATCACGGAAAAAGCATTTATAGACGTGTAATGAACGATATTTTTTATTATATCCACCTGAAAACCACAGATTGTTGAGAAACATTCATTTCTGAAGATTAACGAACAAAAACATGTATTTTTAATTTTCATTAATTGAAATATTTATGGTACAATTTGTGTTGTTGTGAACTAATCCCTTAGCAGCTACTCCACTCTCGATAACTGTAGTTGATGAAGTCGAAGGTGCTACTATATTAGTCGAAGTACTTAATATTTGATTTCTTCCCACCGCATTGAATTCTGATGTTGGCGTTGTTTCAACGTTCTGCGTGGTATTTGCCAGGAAAGTAGTTGTTTTTCACCTGAGATCTACCATTTTCTGGTTCAATTTTATATTGAATCCTTTATGTGAAGAGCACCGTTTAATTAGATTTTTCTTTTTTTTTTCCATTCATTCCACTTCACATGGCACTTATCTTTCTTTGTTTTTACTGTTCTTGAATAGCTGAACAATTTACGAGAAACTTCAATCTTTCTGCTTACCGATTCTTCGATGTAGCCTTCAGCCACAGTCGAGGAACGCCAACCTCCATGCCTTTTTAAAGTAAGCAAATCTCCTCCGCCCTCGACTAACATAGATGCTGAAGATCCGGATTTTCTAGGTTCAGATATTCAGCAATCTGCTTTGTTGTACCACTGATTGTATGACACCCTGCATGTTGAGCAAAACATCTACCATTACGATACGCAATAAATAATTTTTCACTATTCATGTGTGTGGGTCTTAGATTAATATATTTACGATAAAAAATGCATGGATCAAAGGGACATCCTTCCTTTGTAATTGTGAAATTTCTTGATTTGTGATTTTTGCCATCTCGAAGGAATACTATCAAAAACCGGCCATTATCTTCCACGTCTTCCAAGTCAGACGAATCAAGTCATCTCTTCGGCAGGCACCGAATATTCCAAATATTAAAATTACTTTACTTAATAACCACTTCTCGTCTGGTGCTACACGTATGAATTTGGCGATTTGGTCAGTAGTTAATACTTTGGACTTTTTCGGTGTGTAACCAACACTTCCTCGTTTGAGAAATGCAGTAGTTTTTGGTAAATTATTAACATTTACATTTTCTTTTACAACTTTTTGGCATTGAAAATTGACATGAACTAGAAGATTTCATGGATTTGCTTTTTTCTGACAAATAAACGAGAAGAATATCATCACTTACATTCAAAACGTTTTTTGTTGGCGCCAGTTTATAAATAGACGATACCGGTTTTCATCTCTCTCACGTGACTTCTTGGGCAGTAATTCTGCACTCACTTTTGCCGTTTCACGTGATATTTCTTCCACTGGTGAAATCATTTTTAAATATCCAAATATTGGGAATTCAAAATTAGATGCCAGCTCCAGAGTGGCAAAAATTCAAACCAGACATACTTACATTTTTTGTCTGTTTTCTCAGAGGTTATACACCAGTGTTCGGAGTTTTTCTGAAAATATTTCCATTTGGTATAATTTTCCAGTTTTTTAATGTAGTGTTATTCATTTCAAGACTTTAGTGAAGTGGTGTATTCAAATCATAAGACAATATCATTTGCGAAAACTCTCTTTGAAGTATGCTCTAAATTGTTTGCAAAAAAAATATTTTTCGAAGTTTCTGGACAGCTTAGTGAAGTCATCGGGAATTATTATGAGTTATTTTGAAGAAATGTTACACATTATTATTTGTGAATGTACGAATTAAAAATAAAACTAATGAAAACAGTTTTTTTATTTCATTTAAAACAAACAAGATGGTGTGAAAATGTGTCCTTATCACCTAGATACAAATATATAGTCACTCTTTTTCCATACTGTATGAATAATCTTCGGTATGTCGAATAATATCTCTTTTTTATCTTCTTAAGTCTCTTTTGTTATCTTCTCAACTCTCTTTGAAGGTTCTCTTTTTTACTTCTTTTCTCGGCCACACACGATACAGGAACATTTTGGGAAGGAACTGTATTCTTCTTCAAGATCCCAAAAGCCCGTCGTCTGTCTATAGACTCACTCAATCCTAGATTAGTCTGCACCAGTAGGTTACATTTATTTTCTCACGGAAAATGATAAAAAATAATTCCAGTACAACGGGATCGTTTTGTCCAAGAGTCACATTGGGGTACACAACAATAATGATTTAAACTAGAATCACTCATTTTTCCACTCGAGGACGTACAATAGTCAACCGAACATTCACCAGGTAAACAAGAATTTCATTGAATGTCAACAATCACAAGAGATTTGACAAGTTTCAAGTGTACAATGGCCGAAATCATATAAACAATAATGTTTCGAAATATAAACAATGTGTCCTTATCACCTAGATATACATATAGATATACTTTTTCCATACTGTATGAATAATTTTCGGTATGTTGAATAATATCTCTTTTTTCTCTTCTCTACTCTGTTTTCTTTCCTAACAACTCTCTTTGAAGGTTATCTTCTTCACTTTTATCTCGGCCACAGACGATACAGGAGGATTTTGGGAAGAGACTGGATTCTTCTTCAAGAGCCCACCGTCTGTCTATAAGCTCGCTCAATCCTAGATTAGTCTGCACCAGAACGTTACGTTCATGGAAAATGATGAAAACTAATTCCAGTACAAGAGTATCGTTTTGCCAAGAGTCACATTGAGGTACACAACCCAAGAAACATTATAGGTAAAATTTACGTCATTTCGACCTTCGAATAGGTCAGCGCCCTAATTGGCGAAGGTAATTATTACGTTATAATTACCTTAAATTTACCATTATGGGGAAAAAAATGGAAGTAATTCAGAAGTCGAAATTTGGGAAATTAAGACATTTCTCCTTATAAGTTGAAGGCATAAATAGTAAAATTGCCTCCAGACTAGTCGACTGATGGTAAAAATGTAGTCATTTTTACCAATTTCAGGTTATAAACACTGTAATGAAACAAACAACAAACAATGGCAGGTTAGAAGAAGATGATAAAAGTTTACTGTATATTGTGTATCTTAACCAACATGCTTATGCGTGAAAGCGTTGAAGTTGACATGAACATGGCGTATGAAGAAAAAATTGTCAATAAACGTATAGCAGATAATGCAATAAGTGATGGTTTCGCATCCACACCTAGCTGTGATTTCATTTGCGATACAAACTTTTCTGTGATAATGTTGATTTTTACTCATCTAAAACAAGTGGGCCCATCAAATTATTAGATTTGTATGGAAAAAAAACATTAATTCATGCCTACTTTGACAACTTTTTCCATCAAACACTTCAAAAACTGATTTTATAGATGAAGTATGTGTGTACATATCATATTCACCTATTTTTTGACTACCACTCATTAAAATGTGGTCGATTCGAGAAAATTATGTATTATTTTTACAATGGCGGAAACGGTTCAAACCGAAAAATATGGCGTAGATTCCATATGGGACCTATATGTCGAAATTCCTTAAAATTTTGACTATGAGAACACATAGACTCTGTTCAAAGTCGAAAGTAACCTTTATTCCTGACTTTGAAGTCCATTTTCCTTATCTTGGGATTTCGGACCCTTTCACATTGTGGTCACGTGATGAAATACAATATATGTTATTGGATGCATGTCTATACGTTTCGTTCTCTGGATGGATTGCGAATCGTGGATAATAAATTTATATTTTACTTATTCTATGTTCTGTGCAGAAACACTCAAATGTCAATACGGGGTGAAAAAGTCAATATGTTTTGCTAATGTTAATGGTAAGGCCAAGTAACCTATAGTTACTCAGAGAAATGGATATTGACTAGAAAACCCTGTAATGAGTGTTCATTCTGAAATAAAATATCAAATCCATCAGTAATGTTGATAATAGTACGTGATATTTATATTTCAGTGCACATCTTTCCAGAATAGAAACCATGATTAATGTTATTGTCTAATGAGGGAATCTCTTTCCGAAGAGAAATAGCCAATCATAACTTTTCAAATATAAAATGGTGTGCTGTGATTGGCTGAATAATTTTGATTTGACATTTCTGCGTTCCGCATTCGGTGCCCGGAAATATACAATTTATCAGCCAACTGTAAATACCATTAAAAAATCGACCAATTATGATTCGCTTGATTTTTACTTTTCCGGAAACCACAATGATTGGTTTTAAAATTCTCGAAGCCATGGAAACTCATCATTTCAACACATCAATCTCTTATTTTTGTTAAAATCAATTTTCTATTTGATTTGATTTTTTGCGTATTCAATACCATTTTTTCATCCATTCACACAAAACGTCGCGGCTGTAGTTTACCGCTGGCGACAGACGAAGCTTTCTGAACGCAGCCCATTCATTGTTCAGTATCTCTTACCGACATGACCTGAGACCTAACCAAAGTTTAAGGTTAACGCTTTCATGTTTTTATTTCAATAATGGATGAGTGTTTTAAAATAGTTGCCGTCATAAAAAGACGTGAAGCAACACCCATAGTTGAATACTCCTATGTGGGAACAAAAAGGAGAGTGTTCTACCAACTGCTTGTATGGAGACTTTATGCGACAAGGCCCAATGTCTGAACTCCTCTAACAATGGGAGGTTATCTTCCAAGCTTTGTGCCTCATTCCCATTGAACTCATCGTCTTGTGATCCATATTTTTCCCCGGTATCATCATCGGTAAAAGCAATTTCTTACTCTACATTAATTTCTGTAGTTGATGATGACTGAGTGGAAGATGATGGCTCTGATCTCTGGACATCGGAAAGTATAGGATGGTTTCGGATTATATTTTCATTTGTTCTCATTCTGGCAGCTAATCGATAATAGTTGGTGGTATACCTGTATGGTTTACTTACTCTATTCGAATTTTTGCTCGGCATTTTATAGATTTCTAGAATGTAGGGCACAATAAAAAATTTAAAGGAAGTAAATTGTATCATGTCATCCTCATCTGAATCGACGTGGTCTTTAATATCTGATGATAGACTAAGTTACTTTGAGGATTTTATTTTAGGTAACTTTGACTTCGTTGTAGACATTTAGTCTGATTAGACAAATATTGTGGTAATCTCGCCCTCATTGTAGAGCAGTAGGTATAAAATAGGTCAAGAAATGTCCAGGCAACTCCTTTAACTTAATTGGTGCCAAAATAGGTAATAAAGAGTATATAGTAGACCTGTTTACTGACTTGTCAATTCCCTGACTATATAAACACACATGAGGTAATAATTAGGTAAATATTCACCAGAAGGTTTTTCCTGAGAGTTCCAAGTATTTTGAACACATTTTGCTGGTTACCTTTAGGTGAAATTTAACCTAGTAAATAACTTTATTAACCCATGAGGCTGTGAAGGTATATTTGAAGTCCATAACAAGTAATTTCATACTACGCACTACGCCTATTAAGTTTTTGGTTTTTGAAGGAGATTTGGTGCTCTCAATTATGGTTTTTATAACTCCAATTATAACTTTGGAGTTAGTTGGTACTTGAAGGTGAAATATTTGGTTAGAAATGGGTAAATTCGGACTTCTTGAAGCCGCTTTACCCCACTGCTTGGTATAATTTTCCTATAATGTTAGTTGGGAACAATAATGATTTGAACTTGAATCACTAATTTTTTTACTCGAGGACAAACAATAGTCAACAGGTAAACAATAATTTCATTAAATGTCAACAATCACAAGAGATGCGACAAGTTCCGATGGCTAAAATCATATTATAAACATAAATGTTTGGAAAAGTAAACAATGTATAGTATGGTAGTATAGTTTCCAAAATCGCGCCGACTCAAAATTAGTTACTCACATTAGTTGGTTAGTTAGTTACATTATACGAAGCCGTAGAAGGGCCAACAACAAGATATTTTTCAAAAACATTTGGAATTGCCACTTTGAACTGACAATTGCACTTTGAAGTGACAATTGTCACTTTGAACTGACAATTGTCACTTTGAAGTGACAATTGTCACTTCGAAGTGACAATTTCACTTGAAACACATCTGTAATTGCCATTTTGAAGTGACAATTGTCACTTTGAAGTTACAATTGTCAGTTGAAGTGACAATTGTCACTTCGAAGTGACAATTGTCACTTTGAAGTGACAATTGTCACTTCGAAGTGACAATTGTCACTTCAAAGTGACAATTGTCACTTTAAATTGACAATTGTCACTTCAAAATGGCAATTTCCAGTTTTGTAAATGACAATTGTCACTTCAAAGTGACAATTGTCAGTTCAAAGTGACAATTGTCACTTCAAAGTGACAATTGTCAGTTCAAAGTAGCAATTCCAAATGTTTTTGAAAAATATTTTGTTGTTGGCCTTTCTACGCCTTCGTAACATTAGACTCAGAAGGTTTATTTTATTTTTTGCTTTTCAGTTCCGTTTTTGGTCGGTTAAATTTTTTGTTAAAAAGTTTTGATTTTTAAATTCTTTGTGACTGAAATCTACCAATGACTACCTATGTAATTCCTCATTACTTCCAAAATACTTACTTACCCACCTTACTTCAACTATTAACAGTTAAATAATATGATCTACTTTAATTATTTATTGTTATATAATATACATTATTTTTGATAGTTCAGGTTAGCTTAATTCAGCACTTCGTTTATAATTCCATCCTTTAATAGAATCTTATTATTGTGTCGGATGTAGGAGAACAAAAATAATGACAATAGCAATCTGTCAATGTCAACTACTTATGTGTGCCAATGTTCAGAAGTGAGAAATCAATCATCCCCTATTTTTCCACCCATAGAGGTGGATTATTCCATCTCAAATTCAAATTTGAGCAACTATGAGGTATACGATATCTGATATAAAAAAATCATCCAAATCGGACATACCAGTACAAAGTTATGCCTGATCGAATCGGTTAATGAACCAAAATTCAGAGGGTCAACGATCAATATCCTCCATTTTGATACCTTTAGGGGAAGATTTTTTCCTCAAATTCAAATGGGACCAACTTCGAAGTGATGAAAATCGAACTACTCTGTGAAAAGTTATGCGTGGTCATACTTAAAAAAAAAATATACGCATCGACTAGAGAAACTCCTTCTTTTTGATTTCGTCGGTTGAAAAGGTTTTTCATCAGCAAAAACTAAACACTGATACGTTTCGCACTAGACACTTTTTATGGTTCTCTTTAACAACACCGATTCACAGTGGTGAACTTTCTCCTGTATTCATGATCATAGAATAAATATAACCTCTAAGTATTTATTTATTTATTTATTGAAATCATATAGGATAACAACAGGCCAAACCCAAAGTGTTATCCACGAATACAGTATGCGTACAGAAAAATATTCCAATATTACATATTTTGCTTAATCTAGTTCTATTCTAAGAAAACAATTTAATTTGATTTGTGCTATGATGTTTTGTAAATTTCTATTATTTTCGATTTGAGTACATGTAATGTGTCATTGAATATACCAATATCGTTACAGTTTCTATTGTATGTGTCACTATTCTAAGTAAGAGTGAGTTTCTTCCTGAGTTTGTTCGACAGAACGTTTCGGAGAAGAGGCGAGTATTCCTCAGAGAACGAGATGGAACATTGAAAGGTATATTTGATAACATTTCAGGGGAATCGATCAAGTCATTCACAATTTTGAATAAAAATATTTTTTGTGATTGCTCTCGACGAGCCTCTAGTGTGAGCATATTGAATTTGTTTCTTAAGAAGGCAGTCTCACATGAGACACCAGCCAGTGCAGACGTGCAGTGAGTGATATCGGTCTGTAAGAGTGTGAGTAATCAGTGATAAGTGATGTCGATTAAACGTGAGAATACCATAGTGTTGGACTTTAAAAATGTTCGGAAAAAACCCACGAATTTATCGCTACACCGGTGGATTCGGGAAAAATTCAAATTTAATGTAGATCAAATAGGTGGAATACACTATGATCACATCCGCTACAAAGTCTATATAAAGTTGATAACGGATTTGCTGGTGAAATCGACAATCCAAATATTCGAAGATGGTACCATCCCTTTTGTGGATGAGAATGGTGTAGAACACGTGGTATACATAGCCGAAGAAGTTGACGATGTTATGGTTCGAGTATTCGATTTTCCGTTAGACATGGAAAATGGGATTATAAAACAGAAATTGTCGCAGTATGGAATTGTGAAAAGTATCAGAAACGAACTTTACCGAGGGGAGGAACTTTTCAAAGTTGAAACTGGAATTAGAACGGCGTGGATAACGATGGCAAAAAGAATCCCGTCATATATCTCCATTATTCATGTCATTGGTGACTTATCGTGATCGAGTAACTTGTATGGTTTGTGATGAAGCTGAACATGAAAGGAGGGAATGCCCGAAGCGACCAATGAATAAATTACAGGAAATAAGGAGACCAAATGCACCATATAAAGAACCAGAACAAAGTGAAAAACAAATGGAAGAAAAGGAGGAAAACGGAAGAGAACCAGAGGTAAAGCCAATTGAACAAACAAAATTTACAGATAACCCAAGAAATAAAAATGCAGAAGGAGATTTTGAGGAAATAGAAAGTTCAGGAAGTGAAATAGTATCGGATCAAGAATGGAATATGGAAAATACGGAAGAGGACATAATAGAAGTGACACAGTTTGAAGAGAAGGTTACAAGAAATTCTGAAGAGAGAAGGAGAGAAAAACAAGGTTCGAGTTCGGAAGAAGGAAAAAAGTTACCAAAAATAAAAATTAAGTTGACTCCTGAGTGCCTAATCATGAACCCCGGGTTTGAAAACTCGGGGGTCTGAAGTCTAGAAGTGAAGTGAACCTGTGGTTTGTAATAATATTACTTTTTTTTTTCTTGGTTTTTGTTCGTTTCGACTATCTATTACAGACACAATCTCTCACCAATCATATCATCAATGGCTATGTTACGAACAATTGTGACTATGAACTGTAACGGTCTGAAAAATATTGTAAAACAAACGTTGTTAAATGACTTCATCAAAAAATATGATATTGATTTGATTTTTGTTCAGGATCTGAACACCGACACAATAAAATGTTCTATAGGTTATCAATTGATTAGTAATATTGGGGATTCGCAGAGGGGTACAGGTATAATAATAAGGGAAGGATACGATATAAAGGACATCATGTGTTCAGTGGATGGCAGAATTATCTCAGAATCCATTAATAATGTAGGATATATAAATATCTAGGCCCCTTCTGGATCCAAGAACTATAGAGAAAGGTATTCCTTTTTTCAAAATGTCCTCACCATACATTTAAACTTTGATATGCCCATGATTTTACTGGGAGATTTCAATTGTGTCGTAAACCAAAAGCAATCACGTAATAGAGCAAATATTTGTCAGATTCTTCAAAAACTTATCCAAAATCTCAGTTAAGTTGACGTGTGGGAAAGGCTTCACAGAAATACAAACAAATTCACGTTCGTGCGTCAAAATTCCGCGACGAGAATAGACAGAGTTTACATCTCGCAAGAACAATTCAATATGGTTCATAAATGTGACATATTACCAATATCGGTATCGGACCATAATGCGGTTATTGTCTATCTACAAATTGATTCGAACACGCCACAAAACTTCACTAAACACGGGTGGGGTTACTGGAAGGTAAAAAATTGTTGTTTCACAGAAAGCAGTATTGATGATTTCAAAATTGAACTTCAAAATATCAAATCGAGTACACTTTATGATAGAGACTTCATGAAGTGGTGGTTTACAGTCTTCAAAAAGAGAACAAAGTCTTTCTTCAGAAATATAGAAATCAGAAACGCAATAGATAAAAAAAAATTTCTCGAATTTTATCAATCAACTTCACTAGAGCTAAACATAAAACTAAATTCAGGGGAAAATATCATGACAGAATTTAGAGGGGTCAAAGCTAGTATATTAGAACTGAAACGGAGACATATAGATGAACGTTTTCAGAACAGAACAGAACAGAAACAGAGACAACATAAATGATAGGTACAGTCTTTTTGAACTCATTAAAGATAGGAAAAAACTAAATCATTAATCCAGAAGTTAAACAAGGACAATCAATGGTCGTTCAGTACATCAAAAGATATTCTCAAATACGCAGGAGAATATTTTGAGAAGAAATTTGGCGAAACTGAAACTAATGAACAAGACGTAAGACGCCTACTGACCCATATTAAAAATGAGATCTCAGATTTAGAGAACTCTCTACTAATCAGAGAAATCAGCAAGGAAGAAATCAAAACAGTGTTGACTGAATCGGCTGAAAAAGGAACTCCTGGCCTCGATGGGTTATCTTACGAGTTTTATTTGAATTTTTTCGATGAAATAGCTTCTGAATTTATTATTAAATCACGGTGTTGCGCCCCCACGAGAATTTTCAGAAGCGGTGATTACTTTGATCCCAATGACAAACAGCTCCGTTGATCTGAACTCATTCAGTTCCATAACCCTTTTAAATTCAGATTACAAATTTTTTATGAAAATACTAGCAGCACGTATGGAATCATACTGCTCTTAAAATTTTGGGAGCGAACAAACATGTGGCAATAAAACTTCAATATTTAATAACCTAATGCTAACAAGAGACGTGATATTACACTATGAAAAAAATTATAATCAGAAGGGTGCACTTGTGACAGTAGACTTCTCCCAGGCTTTCGACAGAGTGAACCATAATTATATGTGGGTAGTCTTGAGGAAAACGGGTCTCGATCAAAAAGTTATTCAACTTCTCAAGCATGTATATATTGGCGCGAACTCCAAGGTCCTGATCAATGGGTTTCTTTCTAAATCATTCAACATTAAAACGTCTATACGACAAGGCTGTCCGATGTCAATGATTTTATTCAGTTTGGCTTCGGAACCTCTGATACGTTTAATATATTTTACGGTAAGAGAAATTGAAATAAACAGTAAAAGTCATAAGGTCTCAGCTTATGCCGATGATGTATCCATCTTCATCAGAGATGAAATAGACTTGCAGAATTCAAATATAATTTTCAAAATATACGAAAGAGCCTCGAATGCCAAAATAAATATGAACAAGTCTTTTATAGTACCTTTGGGAACGTTTGGTGACAACTCGAGAAAATACATACAGGATTACCCTGTCAAAACCAAAGTAAAAATTTTAGGGATGGAGGTTTCACGTAATCTTAACGAGATGGTTGAAGCGGACTGGGAAAGGGTGCTGACTAACATCCAGACAACACTAATGCTGAACTATGTTAGAAACTTAGATTTGATCAGGAAAGTGTGGTTTGTCAATATTTATGTTCTGTCGAAAGTCTGGTATCTGGCACAAATACTACCCATGAATCGCCTTTACTGTCAAAAAATTGTGATGTGTACAGGGAAATATATATGGCAAGGAAATTTATATCGAGTTGCATGGGAGCAACTGTACCTACCCGCGAAAAGAGGTGGTCTGATCCTGATAATTATAGAAAGAAAGGCTGCTGCTCTGTTTCTGAAAACTCAACAACTACCATGGACCAATGTACCGAACAAAGACTCCTACAAATCCATGGTCAACAAAATATTCGTCACTTACAGAATTAGATACTCCATTCAGTAGAGATAAAATTTTAACCGCAAAATTCATATACAAAGAAATGTTCATTGACAAAACAGTGCACACTCCAACTGTCGAACTAAAATACCCCCAGTATGACTGGAAAAATATTTGGAGGAAGATTTTGTGTAATCTCAATATTCCTACGAAATGGAGATCTAGTGCATACAAAGCAATTAATGACACTTATCCAGTAGGCCAAAAATTAAAAATGCACGGAATCCGTGGTACGGATTCATGCGAAAAATGCAAGACTGTAGATAGTTTAGTTCATAGAATAAGTATTTGTGGTGATGCTAAAATTACGTGGGAATGGACCCTCACACATATGACGCGGAAGTTCAGAACAAACGTGATAGAAGCAGAGCCAAAGACATATTCAGTTTGCACATAATAAATGAAGAAGATTCAAATGTATGGTGCTGGGTATTTTGTGGTCTAATTCAACAACATAGAAACAAATGGCAATTTAGAAGATTTCAAAAATAAAATGAGAACAGAACGCTTCAAGATAATTAAAAAAAATTGTTTGGAAAACTTTTCCAATAAAATATTTTTTTTCTAGTCCTACTGCTGTGATTGATCTATTTTGTTTGTTTGTAAAATATAAGTAACTATAAGGTACTATGTATAGTGGAATATTGCATATATTTATTCATTTTAATAAAGGTTTGAAAAAAAAAGCTGTACTAATTGTAATATTATATTCCCCACTACTTCTATATTCGAGATATCTCAAAAATTTATTTTGTTTGATTTCCAATCTAGTCTTGTATATAGCATATTGTGGACTCCAGATAACATTTGCAAAATTCAGTTCACTGTATACAAAGGAGTAGAATAGGATTTCCATCAGATCAATGGAATTGAAGTTTCTGCACTGTCTGAGAATGAATCCTAATGTTCTATTTCTTTTTGATCCACATAATCAATGTGTGCTGAGAATGTGAGTTTTTGTCTAGTACCACACCTAGGTCTCTTATTTCGTTAACTTCTCTAAGGATGGTACTTTCAAAATGGTAATCATATGAGAAAATGTTGAGGTTTCGAATGAAGGAAATGAAACCACATTTATCTAAATTCAAGTGGAGTTTGTTGATTATACAGAAGATATAAAAATCTGTTCAAATTTGTTTAAAATATGAACAGGATGTTCATAAAATCAGATGTGGAATCATCTGCGACTGAAAGATAAACTTTAGTCACTATCTTCCATCGTCAAGATAACCCCTTGTGGGGTATTCATGTTGAAAAGGGAAACATTCTCAATTGAATATTGATAGAAAGATTTTTCTGTGAATTGAAAAATCACCGATAAAAATGAAGTTATTTTTTGTGAATGTCTAACAGAAAACAACTACTTTCCCGGCTAAAGCCTCGCTGGACATTGAACTACATATTCAATTGAGAATGTTTCCCTTTTCAACTGTTCAAATCATTTTGAATCAGAGAACAATCTGTTATTTCATTTACTTGTGAGAATATTTTTAGATCGTCTGCATACAATAAGAATTCGCAGAATTGGAAACAAGACTTAATGTTGTTTAGGTATATAATTAAAAAAAGGGGCCCCAAATCTGAACCCTGGGGTACTCCAGAGGTTACAACATATGGAGTCGATTGATGTCCATCGACTGTTATAATTTGTGTTCTATTATAGATATATGAGGCGAACCAGCGGAGCAAGTCTCCGTGCACACCGACTTCAGCTAACTTAGATAGCAATATGTTGTGATTCATTTTGTCAAATGCTTTACTGAAATCGGTGTACACGAAATCCACTTGAATCTGGCAATCCATCGCATTCATCACATATTCAGTGTACAAAACTCAATTTGTTTCTAGGGATCTCTCAGGATGAAAACCATGCTGTTCCTGTATCTTTTTAAGGAAGTCATGAGTATATCGTGAAATATGAGTTCATGAACTTTACTTAGAATATTCATTTTGCATATCGTACGATAGTTAGTAACGTCATTTTCATTTCCATTTTTGAAAATTGGTACTACATAAGCTACCTTCAATCTTTCAGGAAAGGTGTGTTCTTCGAAGGATTTATTACTACAGGTATACTTGATGAACAGTTTTTTATGAAAAATGATGGTTATCCGCCCGGGCCATTACCTTTGTTCTCATCTAAATCTGAAAGAGTGTTTTGGATTTGTTCCATAGACAAGGTTATTTTACTTATTGAATATGTATTATTTTTTGTATGTGGGTGGGTTGTTTGTTCATATGGCTGAAAGACACTTTTAAAAAAATTTGAGAAGAGCCTGCAGATATCTGCCCCATCTGCTGATTCATCATCTAGTTTCATTCCATTGGAAATGTTTTTATTTTGTTAAGTTTTGGATACAAAGTACCAGAATTTTTTTGAGTTATTTGGTATATCGTTTTGAACAGAATTCGAAAGTTATTATAGTCATTCACTTCCAATATTCCCTGATTTCGCATAAGCAACATTTTGAATTCTTTTTTTCAATCACTTCAATCATAAGGTAGATATCGCAGGAATAGGTATTTCAAAATATTTGAAAATTTATTTTAATAAAAAAAAATCTATCATTTAACTATTTTCTGGACTCGTAATTTATCATTTGATCGTATTACAAGCTATATTTTCATGAAACAGTAAAGTGACTTCAAGCAAAACAACTAGATGGAGCAACTGCAATCATCCTGAGATTTGAGACGATCTGCTCTCCATAAGCAGATCGTGGAAATGTAATGAAAGAAAGGTATATGGTATATTGAAATAGTATAAGAATGTCATAGCCGGAGTTTATTGTCGTGATGAGTATTTGAAAAGCACATGAAAAATAATGATTATTATTATACATACAACAATAATAATTCAAATCATCATCATCATAACAATATACGGTGCTTCTCGAAAGGCCCCTCCCCCTCTCTTATTTTTGGAACGATTATACATAAACAAGTGAAATTTGGAAACTTAATATTAAACGTTGTAAACTTCCCTACTAGTGATGATAGTTGACGAGGCTGTTTCCGCAGAGACATTTGCAAAAGTACGAGAAGAGTTTAAAAATTGGATATTTCACTGTCAGGAAGTAAATGGAGGTCACTTCGAGCAATATCTTTAAGTAGATACTGATTCTTAAATCTGTAATTAATATCATACTGATTGGAATTTAAATTTTTATGTTTACTAATGAGCCATTAAAACTGCCATAAACACAAACAAAATTAGTATCATTGAATATGTTTTTTCGATACCTTTCAAAAGAGGTGTCGCTTGCCGTAGGGTTCAATTTAAAATTATTGGTCACAATGGCCTTGTGACGTCATCTTTGACGATTCCGTCATCTATCATCACTAGTAGGGAAGCTTACAACCTTTAATGTTCAGTTTCCAAATTTCACTTGTTTATGTATAATCGTTCCAAAAATAGGAGGGGGGGAGCGGACTTTGGAGAAGCACTGTATATATATATTTATATATATATATATATATATATATATATATTTATATTGAGACTCATTCAGTTGCTATAAGGCTTGACAGATGTAACTGTTAATTTAGGAGTAGTCCTATGTTTCATCTCTCCATGATCAAGTAAATATAAACCCAGACGTCCAAAAGTAGTTCCAACCACACATGAATTTTTGCTTCAGGAGTCTTTCATATTACTCCAGCCTATGAATTCACAAAATTGATGAACTAGAAAGGAGAACGAATAAGCTTCACTCAATTGAATTTTTCAGATTGTTGAATAACCAAACGTATAGCTAATACTGAGAAATGATCTTCCGAAGCAAATTATCATTCCAAGCGCAATTCAATTATTCAAGATTATTTCCAGAAATAAGGTCTTTCTGTGGAAATATCCGATAAAATAATTAGAAATCAAATGATTTTTCGTTTGTAAACACATACAGTTCTAGTCAATCTAAAACTTGTATGCGACACTATGATTGGAACAGTTTTGTTCTGTTGAGTGGCCAAAGCTGTAATGAATGAATAAACTGTTCGTTTGGAGGAAGTGTTTAGGAAATAATATGGTAGTATCGAAAATGCATGAAAATAACTGAGGCAGTCCAATGTGCGCAGACAACAACACGTTTGGAATGGCTAATTTCCATACTCCCAAACTGTAATCCATGCTCTTCGGATTGAACTACAAAGGTGTGGAATATTGGCTGTTCCATACTTCATAGAATATATTATTCTTTCATCGATATCTGCTGCCACATCTCATTAGGCAGATAATTAGCCTGTCATGAATACCTTACGTACAAGCATGACTAATTCCCAACTATTCTGCTCAAATTACAGATGTTTCTCCTTGGAAACATATTACTCCCGATATTCCGAGTAACTGATATGCATGACATCCTCTGGATGAGACGTTTGGAGAAGCGGTGTGCTGGAAATTTGATTCCACAGAGAGTGAGTTTGTTCCTGTTACATTAGGATGGATAGTGTACTATTTCCATAGTGTCTCAAAAGCATCGACTCATAAATAGATGATATAAATGCTCGAATCCTTATTCCTACAATATATATTCATATACAGGGTGTCCCTGGACTTCCTCTTTTCCTCTCGGGAATGTGAAGATGGGGTCAAAATATCACCAGTACTTCATATAACCTTTGTTCTCGAAAGCCTTCGTTACCAAGTTACGGGCCCTAAAAGTTACAAAATGAAAAATGTTTTTCTTTCATAACTTTCAAAGTGAATTTTCAAAACCATCTTAATTTTGGTGATTCACTAAACAAATGAATTCCTTCGATGAGCTTTCATGAAGCAGTCAGTTGTTTTTCTACAAAGTCAGGAACGGACTACCCCCGATGGTACACACCCCAAAACTTTGAAATGACAGATAATTTTTCAATAGTTTTCAACAAAATGAGGTTACGTAGACAATTTTCTGAATACTCGTGTGGAAAGTCGATCGGAGCAACGATTCTTAACAAAAATGCAGTTTTACTAGACGACATCAAACCCGATTGTCCACCATTATTTGAAATGAAAAATTTTCACAGTAGTAATACTAATACTAACGTTGATTCAACAACATTTATAACAGGGATAATACAACATATGCTAAAATGAAGTCGTAAACAGAAAGTACAGTACCTAGTTGAAAGTTTCATTCACAATGTAGATATTTTTTCAAATGAAATATCAAGTTATGTAGATTCGTGGTGTTTTTGAACTAACAAGCTACTCCACTATGAAATATCGAATTCAGTCCATATTTTGTATGTACGCCTGGAATAAGCACGTTTCGTATTGTGTTATCTGAATCTCATGAAACTCAACATTTGGATTCACAGCTTAAATGTTGAGGAATTTCACTGATAAGTATAATTTCATGGGAGAAAATCTTCAATCCGAAGATAAATTTAGCTGAGAAAACGCACATCGGAAGACATAACTGATGGATAGCAAACGAATAAACTACAAAAACGGCTGCACATGAATAGGTGAAAAATAAAATTCATGTTCCATTTCTTCCACAGATGTTGACAAAAACACCTTGTAGAAAAAAATAAAATTAGTGTGGATAAAAAATGACAACTGGAATGCGATTTTGTTTTGTTGAGTTGTGCGTTGTCATTGTTTTGTCAATATTCTGATAGGACAGTTTGAAGTGTTTTGATATGGCCGAACAGTTAACATTCAATGAATATGCAGATATGCATGCATTGTATGGACGAGCATTTGGTAATGCGGCAGAAGCCCGTCGTCTGTATGCCGAGCATTTTCCCAATCGAACGTTACCGGCAAGAGAAACGTTCAAGTGTGTCGATCGCAGCTTGAAGGAGACAGGTATGTCTAATGGATAATCAATTGGAGCCTGTTGTTTTATTTCGATATTATTGTAGGTTCAGTTTTTCCAAAACGAGGTGGTGAGGGCGCTCCTAGGGCTGTGCGTACCGTTGTATTGGAGGAAAATATTCTGGAAGCTGTCGCTGATGATCCTTCAATGAGCATCAGAAACCTATCAGAACAGTTCCATACATCCAAGTCCACTTTTCATAAAATAATTAGGGAACAACTGTCATGACCCCTGAAGATTTTCCAGCACGACTGGAATATGCCAATTGGTTCCTGGATAAGCAAAGAGACGATATGACTTTCATAACTCGAGTTTTATTCACTGATGAAGCAGGTTTCAGTAGAGATGGAGTAATCAATTCTCATAATCTCCACATATGGGCCGAAAATAATCCCCATGGGATATTGCAAACCAAACACTAACGGAATTTCAACGTGAATGTTTGGGCTGGTATCATAGAAAACCATGTTATAGGACCATTCGTTCCACATGATCGATTGAATGGAGAACGTTATTTGGAGTTCATTCAGAACGATTTGAATGGACTTTTGGAACATGTTCCATTGCAAACCCGAAGAGATATGTGGTTTATGCATGATGGCGCTCCTCCTCATTTTAGTTTGATTGTGCGGCACCATCTGAACCAGATTTTCCCCAATAGATGGATTGGTAGAGGTGGGCCATATTCATGGCCACCGCGGTCTCCGGATTTGAATCCATTGGATTTCTCACTGTGAGGGCATATAAAAAGCCTTGTTAACGCTACACCTATTCACACCAGAGATGCCTTGTTGAATAGAATTACATTACATTGTGAAGCCATACGAAACGACCCTGGCATGCTATTTCAAGTGCAGAGAAGGTGTTTGCGCCGACCAAGAAAATGTTTTGAGAGAGACGGGGGTCATATCCCGCAGTTTTTGTAGCGGATTTTGCATTTCTGTTTGCTCTTGAGGCTTGCGATTGATTATTTACACCATGAGTTTTGTAAGGTAAACGTGTTTGCATGATAAAAATTCGTTTCGAACATTGTACCTATCATTTCTATTTCCATTACAAATTAATCTTTTCGAATAATGGTAGACATCTCAGGTTGGATGTCGTCGAACAAAAATGCATTTTTATCAAAATTAGTTGCTCTGATCGATTTTCCTCACGAGTACTTTCATTCAGGAAATTGTCCAGGTAACCCTGTTTTGTTAAAACATATTGACAAGTTCCACTCATTTCAAAGTTCTGGGGTGGACCATCGGGGGTAGTCCGTTCCTGACTTTGTAGCAAAACAACTGACTCCTGCATGAAAGCTCATCGAAGGAATTCATTTGTTCAGTCAATCACCAAAATTGAGATGATATTGAATATTCACTTGAAAGTTATCTAAGAAAAACGTTTTTCATTTTGTAACTCTGAGGGCCCGTAACTTGGTAACGAAGGCTTCTAGGAACAAAAGTTATATGAATTACTGGTGATATTTCGACCCCATCTATACATTCACGAAAGAAATGTATAGATGGGGTCGAAATATCACCAGTAATTCATATAACTTTTGTTCCTAAAAGCCTTCGTTACCAAGTTACGGGCCCTAGAGGTTACAAAATGAAAAATGTTTTTCTTTGATAACTTTCAAAGTGAATATTCAAAATCATCTTAATTATGGTGATTGACTGAACAAATGAATTCCTTCGATGAGCTTTCATGCAGGAGTCAGTTGTTTTGCTACGAAGTCAGGAACGGACTACCCCCGATGGTCCACACCCCAGAACTCTGAAATGACTGGGACTTGTCAATATGTTTCAACAGAACAAGGCTGCCTGGACAATTTCCTGAATAAAAGTACTCGTGTGGAAAATCGATCAGAGCAACGATTTTTGATAAAAATGCATTTTTGTTCGAGGACATCCAACCTGAGATATCAACCATTATTCGAAAAGAATAATTTGTAATGAAAATAGAAATGATAGGTACAATTTTCATAACGGATTTTTATCATGCAAACACGTTTACCTTACAAAACTCATGGTGTAAATAATCAAACGCAAGCCTCAAGAGCAAACAGAAATGCAAGATCCGCTACAAAAACTGCGCGATATGACCCCCGTCTCTCTAAATACATTTTCTTAGTCGGCGCAAACACCCTCTCTGCCCTTGAAATAGCATGCCAGGGTCGTTTCGTATGGCTTCACAATGTAATGTAATTCTATTCAACAAGGCATCTCTGGTGTGAATAGGTGTAGCGTCAACGAGGCTTTCTAGATGTCCCCACAGGAAGAAATCCAATGGATTCAAATCCGGAGACCGCGGTGGCCATGAATATGGCCCACCTCTACCAATCCATCTATTGGGGAAAATCTGGTTCAGATGGTCCCGCACAATCAAACTAAAATGAAGAGGAGCACCATCATGCATAAACCACATATTTCTTCGGGTTTGCAATGGAACATGTTCCAAAAGTCCATTCAAATCGTTCTGAATGAACTCCAAATAACGAATGGTCCTATGAGATGGTTTCCTATGATACCAGCCCAAACATTCACGTTGAAATTCCGTTGGTGTTTGGTTTGCAATATCCCATGGGGATTTTCTTCGGCCCATATGTGGAGATTATGAGACTTGATTACTCCATCTCTACTGAAACCTGCTTCATCAGTGAATAAAACTGAAGTTATGAAAGTCATATCCTCTCTTTGCTTATCCAGGAACCAATTGGCATATTCCAGTCGTGCTGGAAAATCTTCAGGTGTCATGGCATGTACATTCAGGATGTGATATGGGTTGAGCAGTTGTTCCCTAATTATTTTATGAAAAGTGGACTCGGATGTATGGAACTGTTCTGATAGGTTTCTGATGCTCATTGAAGGATCATCAGCGACAGCTTCCGGAATATTTTCCTCCAATACAACGGTACGCACAGCCCTAGGAGCGCCCTCACCACCTCGTTTTGGCAAAACTGAACCTACAATAATATCGAAATGAAACAACAGGCTCCAATTAATTATCCATTAGACTTACCTGTCTCCTTCAAGCTGCGATCGACACACTCGAACGTTTCTCTTGCCGGTAACGTTCGATTGGGAAAATGCTCGGCATACAGACGACGGGCTTCTGCCGCATTACCAAATGCTCGTCCATACAATGCATGCATATCTGCATATTCATTGAATGTAAACTGTTCGGCCATATCAAAACACTTCAAACTGTCCTATCAGAATATTGACAAAACAATGACAACGCACCACTCAACAAAACAAAATCGCATTCCAGTTGTCATTTTTTATCCACACTAATTTTATTTCTTTCTACAAGGTGTTTTTGTCAACATCTGTGGAAGAAATGGAACATAAATTTATTCACCGGATATTTTTCACCTATTCATGTGCAGCCGTTTTTGTAGTTCATTCGTTTGCTTTCCATTAGTTATGTCTTCCGATGTGCGTTTTCTCAGCTAAATTCATCTTCGGATTAAAGATTTTCTCCCATGAAATTATACTTATCAGTGAAATTCCTCAACATTTAAGCTGTGAATACGAATTTGCAACATCCAAATGTTGAGTTTCATGAGATTCATATAACACAATACGAAACGTGCTCATTCCACGCGTATATACAAAATATGGACTAAATTCGATATTCCATAGTGGAGTAGCTCGTTAGTTCAAAAACACCACGAATCTACATAACTTGATATTTCATTTGAAAAAATATTTACATTGTGAATGAAACTTTCAACTAGGTACTGTACTTTCTGTTTACGACTCCATTTCAGCATATTTTGTATGATCCCTGTTATAAATGTTGTTGAATCAACGTTAATATTAGTATTACTACTGTGAAAATTTTTCATTTCAAATATTGGTGGACGATCGGGTTTGATGTCATCGAGTAAAACTGCATTTTTGTTAAGAATCGTTGCTCCGATCGATTCTCCACACGAGTACTTTTATTCAGAAAATTGTCTACGTAACCTCATTTTGTTGAAAACTATTGAAAAATTATCTGTCATTTCAAAGTTTTGGGGTGTGTACCATCGGGGGTAGTCCGTTCCTGACTTTGTAGCAAAACAACTGACTGCTTCATGAAAGCTCATCGAAGGAATTCATTTTTTCAGTGAATCACCAAAATTTAGATGCTTTTGAAAATTCACTTTGAAAGTTATCAAAGAAAAACATTTTTCATTTTGTAACTTTGAGGGCCCGTAACTTGGTAACGAAGACTTTCGAGAACAAAAGTTATATGAAGTACTGGTGATATTTTGACCCCATCTATACATTCCCGAGAGGGGAAGAGGAAGTCCAGGGACACCCTGTATATAAATATATATCGTAGGAATAAGGATACGAGCATTTATATCATCTAATTATGAGTCGATGCTTTTGAGACACTATGGAAATAGTACACTATCCATCCTAATGTAACAGGAACAAACTCACTCTCTGTGGAATCAAATTTCCAGCACACCGCTTCTCCAAACGTCTCATCCAGAGGATGTCATGCATATCAGTTACTCGGAATATCGGGAGTAATATGTTTCCAAGGAGAAACATCTGTAATTTGAGCAGAATAGTTGGAAATTAGTCATGCTTGTACGTAAGGTATTCATGACAGGCTAATTATCTGCCTAATGAGACGTGGCAGCAGATATCGATGAAAGAATGATATATTCTATGAAGTATGGAACAGCCAATATTCCACACCTTTGTAGTTCAATCCGATGAGCATGGATTACAGTTTGGGAGTATGGAAATTAGCCATTCCAAACGTGTTGTTGTCTGCGCACATTGGACTGCCTTAGTTATTCTCATGCATTTTCGATACTACCATATTATTTCCTAATCACTTCCTCCAAACGAACAGTTTATTTATTCATTACAGCTTTGGCCACTCAACAGAACAAAACTGTTCCAATTATAGTGTTGCACACAAGTTTTAGATTGACTAGAACTGTATGTGTTTACAAACGAAAAATCATTTGATTTCTAATTATTTTATCGGATATTTCCACAGAAAAACCTTATTTCTGGAAATGATGGGTGTGGAATCTTGAATAATTGAATTGCGCTTGGAATGATAATTTGCTTCGGAAGATCATTTCTCAGTATTAGCTATACGTTTGGTTATTCAACAATCTGAAAAAAAAAATTGAGTGAAGCTTATTCGTTCTCCTTTTTAGTTCATTAATTTTGTGAATTCATAGGCTGGAGTAATATGAAAGACTCCTGAACCAAAAATTCAAGTGTGGTTGGGACTACTTTTGGACGTATTGGTTTATATTTATTTGATCATGGAGAGATGAAACATAGGACTACTGCTAAATTAACAGTTACATCTGTGAAGCCTTATAGCAATATAAATATATATACATATATATTTATACATACAGGGTGTTATGTAAGTACGTGGCCAAACTCGAAGGGGTGATTCTAAGACGAATAGTTCATATTACCAAAGGTCCGGTAATGCTTTGTTTTCAAGATTAAGGGTGTCAACATTTTCAAAAGAAATTGTTTTTTCCTATATATATTAATAATCCTTTTTTGTTTTTGTTGAAATTTTGCAGTGTTATTTGGAGTAGTAAGGGGCTAATTTAATCCCAACTAGATTGACATTATCATGTCCAGTGGCGTCCCGGAAGGCACCTTAACCAATATTTTTTACCAAAAAAATGTGCTCCACCGATTTTTGCAATTTTTGTATTTTTTCGCATTAAGCAACAGAAACTACAACTTTTTTTAATCTTCTTCGTAACTTCCTTTGTTTTTGAGAAAAAACGTAAAAATCACTTTATTGCATGTCCCTGGGACAACATAATGAAAATTTTAACTACCAAACCATGAAAAACTGGGGTGCACTTGTTATTTTTTTCCATTTCAATAGTCTATTCTAGTCTTAGAAATTGTTATCAAAAGTTATGCAGGAAATTAAAAAAAATATTATATTAAAAAACGTTTTTATTGTGGTCCATGGATATGTAATAACGAGATTTTCATTTATGATTTAACAATTGAAATAACACAAAAGTCATCTTTTGAATTTTTAGATTAACTGTTTTTGATGGAACAAAGTTAATTATTACTGCAGTGTTGTGAAAGTGAAGTTAGAGTGCCATTGAACGAAAAACAATTGTTCAAACAAATTAGACTTTGACATAACTTGAAACAGTGCACACGTAATTAATTGACAGTAATTATTCGAAGTGTTTTTAGGCTATAAAAGTATATTAGAAAATGGTTCGGTTCACAAACTCAGAAATGACCGATATGAATTTTGTCTATGAAATGGCTCGAAGCAATTCCAGAGCGGCTAGACGCATTTATCGAGAAAAATATCCTCATCACATTGTACCAAATAGACAAACATTTGTAAGAATACACGAAAGGCTGTGCGAATCAGGCTCCTCCCAAAGGTCGGCTGCTTTTATTGGGACGGTAAGAACAGTTGAGCTGGAGAAAGCACTTTCACGTGAAGTTGAGCGTAGCCCCGATACAAGTATACGCCAAATTGCATAACAATTAAACATTTCTCACTCTACTGTATGGAAGATTTCAAGGGACAATCAACTGTATCCTTACCACATACAGCGTGTGCAAGCGTTATTATCGGCAAATTTTCCCAAACGAGTTGTTTATTCTACAGGCAGCATCTCCCATATTTCTATCCCGTATATTTTTCTACCGATGAAGGGTATTTTTCCAGAAATTCAATCATGAACTTTTATAACAATCATATCTGGGCTGAATTTTTCGTGAATGTTTGGGTTGGTATTGTGGGTTATTATCTCATTGGACCCCATCTTTTATCTCCGAGATTGAATGGTCGAAAGTATCGTAATTTTTTGGAATTTGTGTTACCTGTACTATTAGAAAATGTCCCACTGGCAGTAAGAGGAGCAAAGTAGTTCATGCACGATGCACAATCATGGCCACCCAGATCACCGGATTTAAATCCCTCAGATGTCTTCCTTTGGGGACATTTAAAGTCCCTCGTTCATAAAACGCCAGTCAACACTGAAGAAGAATTGATCCAACGGATACGGGATTCATGTGATCAGATAAGACATACGCCGGAAATATTTCAACGTGTTCGGCAATCGATGTTAAGACGAGGTAATGCTTTCATTGAAGTTGAAGGAGGACATTTTGAGCAACTATTGTAGGTTTTGTGTTACTATTATTGAATGTTTTCTTACTGAAAAAAATTGCGAACCATTTATTTAAGTGGGGTTTTAATAAGGGGTTCTTCTTTTTTCATGTTTTTTTGATTTCCGGCGTTACCACATAACAATAAAATGATACAAAAATTGCAAAAAAATCAGCGGCGCACATTTTTTTTGTCAAAAATATTGGTTAAGATGCCTTCCGGGACGCCACTGGACATGATATTTTCAATCCAGTTAGGGTTAAATTAGCTCCCCACTACCCCAAATAATACTGCCAAATTTTAACAAAATCGGCGGAAGATTTATTAAGATATTTAGAAAAAAACTATTTATTTTAAACATGTTGACACGAACGAACGAAGCATTGCCAGACCTATGTTTATGTGAACTTTTCGTCTTAGAATTACTCAAAGAATCACCCCTTCAAATTTGGCCACTTACTTACAGAACACCCTTTATATATATATATATATATATATATATATATATATATATATATATATATATATATATATATATATATATATAGTCAGCATCATAAGTGTTACTCCCCCATGTTACTCGTTACTGGACTCTTGTTAGGAAAATCGCCGAGACACGTCGACTTTTGATTTCTACAATGTACATTTATGTATGAATAGTTACCCCTAATTTCATCCCTTACTGGAGGGAAGCAACCCTCTCGAAAAATTTAAATATCATGAGGTGGTAAATGATAGCTTATCTGGAAGGATGTGCTATCCTCCATTCAACTGTGCAAAAAATTTGAAATTTGCTTCATCACGTGTTGAATTATTGTTTAAAAATAACAAAATACCACAAACAAGAAGGCAACCAAACTAACACTAACCTTATCTGTTATTACAATAAATGTTCAAAATGTTCCCCGTTGACCTACTGGCAAAAATAAAGTCTATTTTCAGTTTCAGCCCTGACGCTTCGCGAAGTTTCTCGAGTAATTGTTGAACACACTTCCGTAATCCGTGCTCGCAACTCCAGAATAGAGTGACATTGAGTCTCGTATTCTTCAGATTTTAGGTAACCCCATAGAGAAAAATCTAAAGGGGGTTAGATCTGGTGATTTTGGAGGCCATTTCACAGATCCTCGGCGCCCGATCTATCGTCCTGCATAAACAGTATTCAAATGATTCCTCACAGCAACTGCAAAATAAGGAGGAGCACCATCTTGTTGCAAAATAATTTCCATGTCAAATTCGTCTTCATTATTTTTGACAGTTGCCACTATCTGGATCTATCACTGTTTCCAGCATTTGCAAATAGAGGGCACCAGTCAGATTCTCCTCAATAAATAACGGACCTATAATGCGGTCACCCAGTATTCCTGCCTACACATTAACTTTTTGTGGAAACTGAGTATCAGTTTCGCGAAGAAGTCGAGGATTTTCATCGGGCCAGTACCTCACATTTTGTCTATGCACGTGACCGTTTGAAAAAAAGTTGCCACATTACTGAAACAAATGTGGGATTTTGCAAAATATTATTAGATACAATTTCACAATATTCTAGACGGCGGTCTGGGTCATCGTCCGTCAGTTACCGAACCATCTTCATTTTATAGGGATGATTTTTTTTCCGAACTCTCGATACAGTCATCTGCAAAACCTCACAATCTAAGGCAACAGTTCTACTCGATGAGGACGGATTATTCACAAATTCGCCCATAATGTCCACTTGTATATTTTCCCCAGGAGTTGATCGCCCAGAACGTTTTTTATTTTGCACACTGCCGTTCTCATAAAAATTTTCCACCAAATATTTGAAATAATGTCTACCAATAGGGCGATCTGGAAAACGTTCATTGAACATTCGTACATGATTGCGATGAGCCTCACCAGAAATAACAATCGCTTCGCATTTTTCATTTAACTCACGTGATGCAACCATTGTTTGGGGATGAATAGCAATCAAAACTTACAGCTTGAATACACTGACTCGCACTCTCCTTGATATCAGTTTATTGTTTTGACCATTTATTTTAAAATAATGCAAAAACACCAACAAAAACGTGCAGTTAATATCCAAGCATATGGCAAATAAGTCTCACTTGAAGTCTGAACCAAAACCGATATCATGCAGGGCCGAATTTTCATTCTAAGGATGAGTGCGCTATGTTAGTTTTCGTGATTCTGAAACAATAATCGAGAATTAATAGAGCAAATGTCAATTCCTTTGCACGGTTGAATAGAGAGTAAAAGAGTAAAACCCCCTTTTGAATGAGCTATCCTTCACCATCCCATGCTATTTAAATTATATATATATATATATATATATATATATATATATATATATATATATATATATAGATTTATAAAGAAGAAAGAGAGTTTTGTTTCAATTTCAAGGGAGCCCACAACTGTTTCATGGTTTCCAAAATCATCAAGACGGCTTGTGGTCTTTCTCAAATTCGAAACAAACCTCTAAGAGGGCTGATACTTACTAGCAAAGATAAAAATGTGAAATACACAAAATGTGGCATCTATAATTTTCGGGGTGAAACTCAACGTGAAATTCGAAGGCAGGAAATTTGATGCAATATCAATAGGTCATCAACAATTTCGGCATAGGCCAATCCACAATACCAAAAGTCAAGCTCCTAGTACGTTCAGAGTAATGCAAACAATAACAAAAGAAGAGAGACAGTTTTGTTTAGATTTGAAGGGAGCCCACCATCCGCCTACAGCTGTCTCATGGTTTCCGAATCATCAGGACGGCTTGTGATCTTCCACAATACGTTGAGTTTCACTCCACAAATTAAAGATGTCGCATCTATAATTTTGTGCATTTCACATTTTTGTACTTGCCGGTAGGTATTAGCATTCTGAGAGGTTTGTTCCGAGTTAAAGGGAAGACCGCTCCTCAAAGTCTAACCCCACCTTCACGTGGAATGGGGTGAACGGGCCGCGGCAGCGCAGCGAATGTAACTGTTAGTGGATATTCGTATCGCATGCGGGCGGCCGCGACTTTACTAACGAAGCTCTGGAAAATAGACACCGGGGTCTTGAAACAAACGGGGCCGCAACGGAGCCTCCGAGAAACAGGGCGAAATCTCAGAGTAATCAGCCTTAGCCCTGTGCAGTGGGTACCACCCCCTTACCCCTTACCCCTCACTTACTCGGGGTTACAAAGGACCACGAGACGAACCACCGAAACGGAATGAGGACAACTCTTGGCCTTCTCGGTTTCTTTCAGGACACTGGAGAGGTTATGATTCCGAGGGTTCTCCGAGTTCGGGAGAGGACTCATCAGGGGGCTGAACAAACGACAGAGACCGCCCATATGAACCCCCAGCACCGCAAAGGAAGCCACGGCAGTACATGCATTCGCTAGGAGGCAACTCAAAGCGGTACTCAATCGAGAACCATGGATACGACATGGTTAAAAACTCGTACCAGGTGAGATACAATGGGCCAGAGGGTGGAGGTTTTAGTGGGTGAACCTGTGTCAGGGAGTCCCACACTTTGTCCGTAATGGATTTGCTCCACCTCAAAAAAAAAAAGACCACAAGCCGTCCTGATGATTGGGAAACCATGAAACAGCTGTAGGTGGATGGTGGGCTCCCTTGAAATTGGAACAAAACTCTCTTTTTTTTTGTTATAGTTTGCGTTACTCTGAACGCACTAGAAGCTCGAATTTTGTGTTGTGGATTGGCCTATACCTATCGATGTTGCATGAAATTTCCTGCCTTCGGGTTTCACAGAACTACGTTGAGTTTCAATCCGCAGATTATAGATGTCGCATCTATTAATTCCAAATTTTCAGTTCATATTGGCTACAAAAGCATGATTTTATAGATTTTTCAAACTAAAACGTTTTTTTAAAGTTTCCAACTACGGGAGAAAACTTATTGATTAATTCATCCACATGAGAAGCTTTCACTAACTCTGGTTGAAAGTAGATTGTAGATTGTAGATTAAACCTCAACCTATAATCTTTCGTACATAACGTTTGGTGGGAGTACCAGTGAATTCATCAAATCCTCGAAATGTAAATTGGCATTTTCACCAGTGAATTCATCAAATCTCATGAATTACCCTTTTTTTTCTGGCGATCTTGATGAGAGAGGCCATAGCCATCAAATTATTGTATTGTCATCAGTTTTTGATTGTGCGCAAAATTTCAAATGATCGGACGTCTGGAAGTGGATGAAAATTAATTTCAAAGAAACATACATACAGGGTAAGCTAATGAAGCGTATGTAAATAAAGAGAAATCATTTTGCTGAATTCATATTTTTCACATACCTATACGTACTAGAAAGTGGTAGGGATCGCAGAATATTCGTTTTTGAGATTTTTGAATTGGCAGTGACTATACTCTGTAGTGACACAAATGTTTAATTCGCATTGCATTGCTCTCTTTTCATAACAGAGTTAAACTGATGTGATTTGATTCAAAAATGAAAATATACTGCATTTACCAGCCTACTCGTGCGACGGTGTCGGATATATTTTCGCCATGTGTGTAAACGTTCAGATTTATTTGTGTAAATGTTAAATTTCCCGATCGGAAAATCCGCCGTGTGTGTCACGGGCGTCAGGATCATGAACATTGGAGTTTTGGCTCCCTGTTACCATTAATTAACCTTGTCCGACAATTCCATTCCTGAAGGGCTGAGATGGGGTAAGTGAGTATGTAAAAGGTGTTATGTGAAGCATTACTGTGGCTGTCAAATCAATTATGCCACCCATCTAGATAACGAGCCAACGGGATATACGGGATAGTGGGATAACGTGATAACGAGATAACGGGATAACGGGATAACGGGATAACGGGATAACGGGATAACGGGATAACGGGATAACGGGATAACGGGATAACGGGATAACGGGATAACGGGATAACGGGATAACGGGATAACGGGATAACGGGATAACGGGATAACGGGATAACGGGATAACGGGATAACGGGATAACGGGATAACGGGATAACGGGATAACGGGATAACGGGATAACGGGATAACGGGATAACGGGATAACGGGATAACGGGATAACGGGATAACGGGATTACGGGATAACGGGATAACGGGATAACGGGATAACGGGATAACGGGATAACGGGATAACGGGATAACGGGATAACGGGATAACGGGATAACGGGATAACGGGATAACGGGATAACGGGATAACGGGATAACGGGATAACGGGATAACGGGATAACGGGATAACGGGATAACGGGATAACGGGATAACGGGATAACGGGATAACGGGATAACGGGATAACGGGATAACGGGATAACGGGATAACGGGATAACGGGAAACGGGAAAATAGGTAACCGACCAAAGAAAAACGTAGGAAAATAATACAAATTCTACGCGGCGAAGTCTTAGGTACCAGCTGGTAGTATATAAAATAACACCTAAGTTTTTTCATTGGTCCTTCATATCCAACGGAAAAACAACAACTCAAAATTCAATCCCGGATGCATTCAAATGATATAGTAGCTACCGATTGTCTAACCCAAACTTTTTCTTTCGGTTATCACATACAAAATATAATTTGTAAAAAAAGTTCATCGTATCTCGAGGTGCAGTGGAATAGAATGTTGCAAGAAATCTCTCATATTGTGGGGTGTGTCTAAGAGTTTTTTTGAAACATACAAAATATCAAACAAAAAATCTGTGATCCCGACGATTATCCAGAACTATTTTTGAAAGAATGCAAGAACACTTTAGCTAAACCTCCACGTATAATTCTGAATGAATCTCTTCCTAACGGTTTTTTACTGGCAAAATAGGAAGAAGCATGTGAATCGGAAAATGATAATCATTTTGAAATTCATATGCCAAGTCCCCCATTCAATCTTTCTGGAACTATAACTAGCGGAATGTTCTTTCGTTGTGGAATCCGTTGCACCCACAGCATGTCTTCAACAGAAATAGATCACCACTCTTACTGAGCTGGTTTCCTTTATTCAAAGTGGTTTCGATACAGAGTTCCCGAAAAGCCTACAAGATGCATTTCCTTATTCGTGTAAGGTTGAGATATTCTGAGGAAGGTGAAAGCTTGTTTATGCTTTTTCTTTCAATATCCGAGGAAAAACACACCTTCTAATTTTGAATAATTTTATGTTGAGTGACTTCGGAAGTGCAGCAAGGGTCTCATCCTTGTTGATTCTCAGTATATATTTGAGTGTTTGAGTGGCATCAGAATATTTCTGCTTTACACTAGATATATGAGAATCTGCAAAGACATTAGTAATAAGCTGATTCTGAAATGCAATAAGTTCTATATTATTTTTTCAATTTATATGTTATAGCGTCTTTGTAAACATGAATAAATGTCCGCCAATTATGTTTGCGTGCATCATCTAATGGAATTACAGACACAGAAATAACTCTGAAAGTCATATCGAACAAACCGTTCGAAGGTCGATACGGATTTTGAGTTTAATTTCAAAAAATTTCAGAGGATTACTCAATTACTCCATAATTCTAATATCATTCAATACATTAGTGAAACAAATTGTGGAATATTCCATGAATACATTGAAAACGTCTGGAACAGACATCATTTTTCATAAGAGGGTTACCTAAAATTATATGAATGGAATAATTTTTCTTTCAGAATGGGTTCCGTTAAGTTATTCTTGACCTTGATGAATGTTAATAACTTCATAGAAGGTATAAAAATAATAGTTAAACTTATTGAACTGCAATCTGGCGTAGTTTTTTTTTTATACCTATCAGGTAGATTCCATAGAAGGACTCAGTTGAACTATATAAATAAATATTAGTTTGACTTTATTATTTTTGTAAGTGATATTGAGATTTAAATCCAAGTAAGTACTGTCTTTATCCACTGTGCTGGTTATACTTCTTTCTTTTGATTTGAGTCAGATTGTATAGAAATATTAGAAAGACTTTAGGCAGATTTGAACCCTTCTACAACTTTTTATTGAAAAGTTTGAGGTTTATACAGAACTAAAAATTCTGTTTTTGTTTTTTCAGAATTTTTGACTAAGAAAGTATAGACGAAAAAGTGTCATACCTTGTGAATTGCTTAATAAATCTCCATGATCGACATGCCCCCTTTAGTTACCCGTAGAGTAACTAAACCTCAGGCACCTTGGTTGACATTCAACTTGAAAGAGGTAATGAAAACCAGAGGTAAAGCATTGAGAACTAGAGATCTTGCCCACTTTACTTTTTACAAGGATATACGAAACTACGTAAATAGAGCAATTGTATATGATGAATGATGCATGCTCTAAAGATACGTGGAAAATTCTGAAAACAAATCAACTTATACTTACAAAACAAAATGAGATACCCGAAAATTTGAAGAATACCAATGAGATCAATAAATATTTTGTGAACTCATGCACCGGCTCCACTTATAGCTTACTATAGAAATGATAGGATGAATGATAACAACTTTCAATTGAGTGAAGTAAATGATTTTTTAATTT
Source organism: Gonioctena quinquepunctata (assembly GCA_018342105.1). Classification (NCBI taxonomy): domain Eukaryota; kingdom Metazoa; phylum Arthropoda; class Insecta; order Coleoptera; family Chrysomelidae; genus Gonioctena; species Gonioctena quinquepunctata. The sequence goes on along the minus strand of JAFIRS010002359.1, from coordinate 145,294 downwards.
TCAATAGAATTTTTAATATATTCACCAATGCCACATGCTGTGATGGACTGGATAACGAACTAATCAATCTCTGCTGTCCGCGTATTGTGATTCATATAACCCATATAATCTATTTTTGTTTAATTCAAAACGGTTTTCCAAATTCATGGAAGAGTGCAGTGATAACAGTGTTATCTAAGGAAACAAATCCTATGGAATATAAAGACCTTAGAGCCATTAGTATACTACCTACTCTCTCCAAAATTTTAGAAAAAGCAATTGATTGTCAACTGAGAGCTTACTTGACTCGTTACTCACTGATACCAACTATGCAATCTGGTGTTAGAAGTGACTATAGCTGTACCACTGCACTTCTCCAGATAATCGATGCTACTGATCAGGGGTAATGTACAATTTTGAAAATTTTAGACTCCAGTAGAGCGTTTGACACATTGAATTGCGACTTTCTACTTGCTATATTATACTATATTGGTCTATCTGAAAATTATGTCTTATTACTAGGGAGCGTTATTAGGAATAGGAGACAAAAAGTACGACTTTAAGAAGAGTCAGACTACGTGGACCTCCAATCTGAAGTCCCACAAGGTTCTATTTTGGGTCCATTACTTTTAAATATCAACATCACACATATATTAAGAAGTTTGAAACTGATGATACCCAGCTGTATTACTCGTTTCCATATTCTGAGATAGATGATGCCTGTGCCATGATTAATGAAGATCTAAGGTCTCTTGTTGACATGGCAAGAGATCACTGTCACATTATGAATGCAAACAAATCCAATGTTCGATCCCAAAAAATAACAATCTACCATAAAAAATTCAGTTAATTTCATCATAGAATTATTTCAGATGAAGCAAAGAGTGTCGGTGTTACTATTTACTGTAAGCTCAGATTTGAGAATTATGTTAAAAAACTTGTACAGAGAACATACAATTAAACTCATTTATTGTAATATATGTGATAGGGTTTTGTCTCTCTTCAACTATGCTGATTGCCTTTATGGACCAAATTTAACCGTTCAATTCAAACAAAAAATACAGAAAGTGCAGAACTCTTGTCTGCGTCTCATACATGGTATAAGAAAACGAGAAAGAATATCTCAGAAACTTGAACAAACTGGCTGGCTGAACATGGAAAATAGAAGGATACTGCACTCGTCATGTCTCTATCAATAAAATTATTATGAATAGGAGTCCTCCTTATTTGTATAATAAATTGAAATTCAGAACCGATGTACATACAATCAACGTACGGTTCGAAGGACTTCTAACGCTACCTCTTTCCAATTACAGAAGAATGAAAGAATGTTATTCAGTAAAGTAAATTCCAATTTTATGCTTGAGACCTTTGGAAGTTGGGTGGAATAACAAGTCAGTAGTAGGTTTAACCTACTGCTTTAATTGAACTCCGCCTTCCATTTTCAGTTTTATAGTATCTGTAGTTCCAAAAATTTATGCCAATATTGTATTGTACTGAAAATGATAAAGCCGTTTATTATTATCATATAAGAGCAGTAGTACTGCTATGCTCCGTACTGAAACCAGTCTGTACGGAAGTCAAGGGCTCTGGAAAGGTGGGCAAAATACTAATGGGCCTCAAATCGGACAACTCGATGGGAGGATTACATTTAGCCAAAGGCATAATCAATGCATGTTTCCATTCCATAGGAAAAGTACCCATGTTCATTGCAGTTTTGAAGATGAAAGTGAAGTGATTAATTGAATGGGATTGTACCAATTGAATCATCCCCATGGAGATCCCGTCTGTTCCAATTGCATTACTTTTTATTTTGTTCAGATATTTCTCAACAGTTCCAGGAGGAATATTGGTGAGGGAGAAATTACTGGTATTTCCATTATTTTTAAATTTATCGAGCAAGGATATGTGTAGTTCAGTTTTATCTGGATGAGTGATGAAGTTGAAGAGATGATTTATTTGTTTGTTTGAAGGTTGTAGACGATGTGGTAACTTGATTACTATCGTTCCGGACGTCCATCGTCTTAATGTATTTGAAAGGTTTTCACGACGTTTCGAATGCTTGTATCTGCAATCGTCTTCAGGTGAATACTGACAAGTTTAGGTGCTACTTACCAATTTATACGACTGTCGGCGCAATGACGCGTGCAATTCCGCCATGTGCAGCGGTGCGTGTAATTTCGCGCGGTGTGGTGGTGCGTGAAGTTTTGCGCCTCTGCAGCCCGCCAGAAAGAGCAATCAGGGGTTTCCATACGTTCTTGATCTCAACGCTTCGTTGACTAAAGGCGTTATTGGCTTCGATGTAGGCGGCCTCTTTGAACTTTCGTTTGAACCAATGCTCCTCTCTATGTAGAACACTTGCGTCGTCCCATAGAACTCGATGGTGCTCAGTCCAGGCGTGGTCAGCGATTCCCGATTTTGATGTTTCTCCACGTTGAGTCCATTTCTTGTGCTCATCCAATCTTACCGATAACGGTCTCTTCGTCTCTCCAATGTAGGAATCTCCGCATTCACATGGAACTTCATAAATGCAATTCTTACTGATTTCATTTTTGTTGTCAGGTTTGGTCTTGGTCAGGAAACTCCGTAAAGTATTGCCGGATTGGAAGCAGCTCTTGATGTTGAACTTGTTTCCGATCCTTCTGATCTTCTTGGAAACACCTCTGATGTACGGAAGGCAGATCACTGTGCTTTGTTGTTGCTCTTCAGATGTCTTAGTTCTCCGGAGTTGTTTCAATACTTCTTCTAGGAGTTTCTTGGGATATCCATTCCGGTGGAGGTCCTCTCTGATGTGGTTTAATTCGGCATCTAGTGACTTCTCGTCGTTGCATATGTGCGTCGCTCTCTCCACCAATGTTCTCACGATCCCTCTCTTCGTCGAACTCGGATGGTTGGAGCTGTAACTGAGGTACTGCTCCGTATGAGTCTTCTTTCTGTAGACGGAGGTGCGAATTTCATTGCCTATTCTCTCAACGTTCACATCGAGAAAGGGTAAGGCACTGTTGGTTTCCATCTCCATCGTGAACTTGATCGAATCCCTGATTCTGTTAATTCCTGAAAAGAAATCCTGGAGATGTTGGTCTCCGTGATTCCACACAATGAAGGTGTTATCCACGTACCTCAACCACAGCTTTGGTTTGTATTCTGCCTCCCGTATAGCCAATTCCTCGAACCACTCCATGTATATGTTGGCGATGATTGGAGAAAGGGAAGATCCCATAGGGAGTCCGTCGACTTGAGAGAAGAATCGGTCCTTTTCCTGGAAATATGAGTTCTGTAGGCAGCACTGCAGTAATTCCAATATTGCGTGGGTAGGAAGGTCAGTCCTCTCGTGCAGCTGGTCATCCTCTTCGAGTTTCCTCTTGATGATACTGAGAGATTCCTCTATAGGGACATTGGTGTGAAGGCTCTCCACGTCGAAGCTGATGAAACGATCTTCTGGTCCAAGTTCAACATCTGTGATGGTGTCAACGAAGTGCTTGGAATTCTTGACGTATGAACTGCTATTTCCTTGTAAGGGTTGTAGTATCGGTAGGAGGTATTTCGATAACTTGTAGGTTGGTGAGTTCCGTGAGCTGGTGATCGGTCTCAGTGGCATGTCTGGTTTGTGGATTTTCGACGAAGAGAGGGATCGTGAGAACATTGGTGGAGAGAGCGACGCACATATGCAACGACGAGGAGTCACTAGATGCCGAATCAAACCACATCAGAGAGGACCTCCACCGGAATGGATATCCCAAGAAACTCCTAGAAGAAGTATTGAAACAACTCCGGAGAACTAAGACATCTGAAGAGCAACAACAAAGCACAGTGATCTGCCTTCCGTACATCAGAGGTGTTTCCGAGAAGATCAGAAGGATCGGAAACAAGTTCAACATCAAGAGCTGCTTCCAATCCGGCAATACTTTACGGAGTTTCCTGACCAAGACCAAACCTGACAACAAAAATGAAATCAGTAAGAATTGCATTTATGAAGTTCCATGTGAATGCGGAGATTCCTACATTGGAGAGACGGAGAGACCGTTATCGGTAAGATTGTATGAGCACAAGAAATGGACTCAACGTGGAGAAACATCAAAATCGGGAATCGCTGACCACGCCTGGACTGAGCACCATCGAGTTCTATGGGACGACGCAAGTGTTCTACATAGAGAGGAGCATTGGTTCAAACGAAAGTTCAAAGAGGCCGCCTACATCGAAGCCAATAACGCCTTTAGTCAACCAAGTGTTGAGATCAAGAACGTATGGAAACCCCTGATTGCTCTTTCTGGCGGGCTGCAGAGGCGCGAAACTTCACGCACCACCACACCGCGCGAAATTACACGCACCGCTGCACATGGCGGAATTGCACGCATCATTGCGCCGACAGTCGTATAAATTGGTAAGTAGCACCTAAACTTGTCAGTATTCACCTGAAGACGATTGCAGATACAAGCATTCGAAACGTCGTGAAAACCTTTTAAATACATTAAGACGATGGACGTCCGGAACGATAGTAATCAAGTTACCACATCGTCTACAACCTTCAAACAAACGTTGGAAACCCGGTACGGACCCGGCATCAGCGACAAGTTCAGAGGCTACGAAAGGACAATGATAAAACTTACCAAGGAGGAAACTCACATCCAGTTTCTACGAAGAGCCAGAGACAACAACATCATCCCAGACGGTTTCCAGGTAAAGTCACCTATTCCCGGAGAACGAGCACAACGCATCATGGAGCGGGCCAGTCACGCACTGATCAGGTCGCAGATCAACTATCACCGTAGGAAGAAAGAGATGCTGCTACAGGATGCCACTGCTAGATTCCAAGAAATCAGAGAGTACACCTTAGAGGAGGACAATCAACCCATATTTGCCAAGATTGAGAATAGATGCGCGGGAATCCGCCAGGAACAAGAGAGGAGGCATCAGAAGAAATGGAATCGAATAGCAGGGAGAACACGGTCTCCACAAACCAGCAGCAAAGGTAAGAAAACCATCATTAATATCTCAACCAAACCACTTACAGGAGTAGAGGAGTCCCTGCTGGAAAAGGGATTGAACTTTGCAGTTGCACCTAAAACAATACCTATCCTGGACATTTAAGGCTCTGTAGAGTCAACCAGTAGCAGAATGAATCCCATCCAGGCAGAAGAGTTCAGATGGAAAGTGAGAGAGACACTCGAGAAGGAGAGGAATCCCCGGAGTAACATCACTGCAGGGGAACAGAGGGCCCTAAAAATTCTACAAAGGGATTCATCCATAAAGATTCTTCCAGCCGATAAAGGAAACGCCACAGTTATCATGGACACCACAACATATGATGACAAGATAGAGTCGTTACTCCACACAGGGAACTATAAACTCTTGAAGAAGGATCCGACACCCACTATAGAAAGGAAGATCTACAACACTCTGAGGAAATTCAAACACTTCATTCCAGACAACGAACGATCACATCTAACGCCACACTACAACAAACCACCGCATCTCTACGGGCTTCCGAAAATCCACAAACCAGACATGCCACTGAGACCGATCACCAGCTCACGGAACTCACCAACCTACAAGTTATCGAAATACCTCCTACCGATACTACAACCCTTACAAGGAAATAGCAGTTCATACGTCAAGAATTCCAAGCACTTCGTTGACACCATCACAGATGTTGAACTTGGACCAGAAGATCGTTTCATCAGCTTCGACGTGGAGAGCCTTCACACCAATGTCCCTATAGGGGAATCTCTCAGTATCATCAAGAGGAAACTCGAAGAGGATGACCAGCTGCACGAGAGGACTGACCTTCCTACCCACGCAATATTGGAATTACTGCAGTGCTGCCTACAGAACTCATATTTCCAGGAAAAGGACCGATTCTTCTCTCAAGTCGACGGACTCCCGATGGGATCTTCCCTTTCTCCAATCATCGCCAACATATACATGGAGTGGTTCGAGGAATTGGCTATACGGGAGGCAGAATACAAACCAAAGCTGTGGTTGAGGTACGTGGATGACACCTTAATTGTGTGGAATCACGGAGACGAACATCTCCAGGATTTCTTCTCAGGAATTAACAGAATCAGGGATTCGATCAAGTTCACGATGGAGATGGAAACCAACAGTGCCTTACCCTTCCTCGATGTGAACGTTGAGAGAATAGGCAATGAAATTCGCACCTCCGTCTACAGAAAGAAGACTCATACGGGGCAGTACCTCAGTTACAGCTCCAACCATCCGAGTTCGACGAAGAGAGGGATCGTGAGAACATTGGTGGAGAGAGCGACGCACATATGCAACGACGAGGAGTCACTAGATGCCGAATTAAACCACATCAGAGAGGACCTCCACCGGAATGGATATCCCAAGAAACTCCTAGAAGAAGTATTGAAACAACTCCGGAGAACTAAGACATCTGAAGAGCAACAACAAAGCACAGTGATCTGCCTTCCGTACATCAGAGGTGTTTCCGAGAAGATCAGAAGGATCGGAAACAAGTTCAACATCAAGAGCTGCTTCCAATATGGCAATACTTTACGGAGTTTCCTGACCAAGACCAAACCTGACAACAAAAATGAAATCAGTAAGAATTGCATTTATGAAGTTCCATGTGAATGCGGAGAGACGAAGAGACCGTTATCGGTAAGATTGGATGAGCACAAGAAATGGACTCAACGTGGAGAAACATCAAAATCGGGAATCGCTGACCACGCCTGGACTGAGCACCATCGAGTTCTATGGGACGACGCAAGTGTTCTACATAGAGAGGAGCATTGGTTCAAACGAAAGTTCAAAGAGGCCGCCTACATCGAAGCCAATAACGCCTTTAGTCAACCAAGCGTTGAGATCAAGAACGTATGGAAACCCCTGATTGCTCTTTCTGGCGGGCTGCAGAGGCGCGAAACTTCACGCACCACCACACCGCGCGAAATTACACGCACCGCTGCACATGGCGGAATTGCACGCATCATTGCGCCGACAGTCGTATAAATTGGTAAGTAGCACCTAAACTTGTCAGTATTCACCTGAAGACGATTGCAGATACAAGCATTCGAAACGTCGTGAAAACCTTTTAAATACATTAAGACGATGGACGTCCGAAACGATAGTAATCATGATTTATTTGATTAACATTTTTCGATTGCAATCAGTTATAAGAATCATAAAGTCCCAATAAAACCTCAAAACTTTTCAGAGAATGCAAGAAACGTCATAAAACTTGTTGATTTTTATCATACTCATGCTTTTATCAACTTCACCAACATCCTGATTGATCGGTCGTTTCTACGATATTTGGAATTCAAAAATGGTGAGCATAATAGTTTCAAAAAACTATTCAACATCAAACCCTGAATTTCATATAAGCCTGTGTGAAAAATTAATTTGGGCTGTAGAAAAAAAACTGTATGTATGAACTATCGTTTCAAGAACTATGTCCGTCTTTGTTCTGCAAAACTTAAGGGAAGGATGATTATTGGTAGTTCTTTCAATTCTTCAACATTTGTCCATCATGCTCCTATGAGAAATATAAGAGGGAACAGCTATAATTAGTTGATTTTTGGAATACGGTATATATCAGGGTTCAAATGTGGATTTTGTTATTCAAACTCCCACAACTACGAACAATCTGATAACTCAATGTCTTTAACTAATGTTCGATGTAGTCTCATGGAGTTTGAAAAGTGGTACAGTAACTTTCTCAAAATAGGGCAACATACATAAGACATGAGTTAGTAATAGATCTCAGCTAACAATGGAATAGCCACAGTCAGTCCCTCCACACAAGAGATTTCCAGTTACAGAGATAATTCCGTGTGTGAAACCAAATAGTGGTGGAATGCTGCGTGTTTGGAACGACAATTAGTGTTAGTTCTCCCATCGAAATTCTGGATGTTGGAATTGATTTCCCTATAATGCTTCCATATAAACAGTCGGTTCAATTCCAAGTAATGTTTCATGAGATTAGTCATTTTCTCGAACATATTCCGATAATTTGGTATGAAATATGTATTTGGGGTCATATGAAACGAACGTATATCTTTCCATCGCCGCACTTGAAGATGTAGTTGCAAATTTGCTGACAAATTGTGATTCCTTGAACTTGACTGGTGATATGAATATCAATTCACCCTCAAATAATAGTACAACAGAGCTTTTCTCAAATTTCATTCAAAGATTTAATTTGTACCAACTCTTTGAGGAGCCTACAAGATTAACGCCTTATATTCAGACTTTAATAGATATTTTGGTGACCTCAGGGAGAAATTATATGCGCTATGTAAATGTATTGGTACCTCAGATCACCTTGCAATCACCTGCGCAATCCAATCATTAAGAAGATAAGACCTGAATACAAGACAGTTTCCTATAGAGATTTCAGATACTTCAACCAAGAAGATTTTCTTGTCGATTTTCAAGCTACCCATTGGGATGAAATCTTCAATCTTGAGCCAACCAATGAAATGATTGAGTTTCTCAATTCAAGCATCTTGAATCTTTTCAATATCCATGCTCCAAAGTGGTGTATAAGAACTACCAAACCACTCGCACCTTGGCTTACTTTTGATATCAAAGGAATGATTAAACTACGTAATGAAGCTCTAAGAAAGTTCAAAATTACCAAATCTCACATAGATTGGATAAGCTATGAGGATCTCCGTAACTATCCTACTGGTGCTATCCGGCGGGAAGAGGAAGCCTTCTTGGAATTTACTTCGAGAAATCGAAATCAGAGGATGATATGGAATACATTGGAAACACTGGACATTCTGTGAAATAAATATAATTGTAAGTTACCTTCTAATCTAACAAACTTGAATGGAATGAACACTATCTGCACTGAAACGGATCATCCCCCTAAATCGAACCTCCAAGTGAGTCTACTTGAAAAATATAATCATATACCCGTTGAACCGCCCTTCAAATTTTTCAGAATAACACCCACTCAAACTCAACAATATCTTGACCATATAAAAAGTAACTATCTGACGGCATTTCACTCATTGTGCTGCAGTGTGTGGATCCTATCAATCATATTACACTATTTTCAATTCCATATTAAAAACTTACTTTTTTCCCCATGAATGGAAACGAGCAATTGTACTTCCTTTACAAAAATGTGGAAATCCAACGGAACTATCCCACTTGAGACCTATGGAAACAACATAATAACCAATAACAAATCTGGTTTCCGCGCAACTACAGCTCTTATCAGCATCACCCGAGATATTTTCAAGGCAACAGATAGCAACGATCAGATACCCATGGTACCCTTGGATTACAGTGAAGCATTCGATGCTGACCCACTTTGTCACTTTGGCAATAAATCTTCTAATTCATTGAATATCTATTTGAAAGACCTTACACAAATCGTTGGTCTGGGTGGAAAATACTCGAGCGCTTTACCTGTTAATTATGAAGTTCAACAGGGCTCCAATCTTGGACTCCTTCTGTTTTCGTCATATATATATATATATATACATATATATATATATATATATATATATATATATATATATATATATGATTTCTACCAGATAATAAACCATTGCACTATCCAACACTACGCCGATGACACTCAATTATACTTTTCTTTTCCTCAAAACAAATGGCAAGAATACGTAAACAAAGGTAATGAGTATCTGCAAAACCTACTGGATATATCGATAGCACACAACCTCATGCTCAATCCAAAGAAGTGACAGTCGATTCTTTTTGGTCCTGAACCCAAACAACTTGGAATTGAAGGATTAATCCAAATCATACTTAGACGAGATAGTCTCTTAATAGTCAGGGAGTGTAAGAATCTGGGCTTGTGTCTTGATTCCGACCTCAGATTCCATAAACAGGTTAGCTCGCTTTGTCAAAGTCCCTATAACATTTCACGCCAGCTGTTGAAGATATTATGTCCTCCAAACTCAAACTGAAACTGTGTGAAACACTCATACTATCAAAACTTTCATACTGTGATATCAACTATGGATTTGCTTTGATACAAGATGATGTGGAACGTTTAAAAAAAAATCAAAACACCTGTATTCGTCTCGTACACGGTATTTGCAAATATGATCATGTATCTGCCAAGTTCAAGGAATCGGGTTGGTTGAAACTTGAAAAAATCTAGAAAAGCATCATCCACTCGTCAATAAAGATTATAGTTAGAAAACTCCGAACTACCTCTTCATCATTCTGTTTTTGACACATTTCTCAAAAATCTTTGCGAAATTACTTATAACAGATATAGATATAATTGCTTGTCTATGATCTCTGCCCTTATATACAGGTGTAACTATTGCTCCTTTCCATTGTGTAGGCACTATTCCGCGCAAGGAAGTTAAATTGAGGATACGCAGTAATAAAGAAAATCTGACGAATATCCATAATCTGTGATGTACTCTACAGATCCTCAGTAGAATATCTACGCGGTTTTGACATAATTATTTTCAAGAATCTTTTTTGTAGAATTTCGAGTGGATTGATATATGAACGTGTAGCTGCGCCCCATGCCTGTATTCCGTATCTGAGATGACTTTCTACAAGGGCAAAATACAAGGTTTTCAAGTTTTCCGTTGGTAGGTACTCTTTCATGTGTTTGAGGGTAAATATTATACTTTGTCTATCCCACCGTAGATACCGATCTAGATATACCCCTGAGTATTTAATTTCTTCCACTGATTGGATACCATTTGTCGTTCTGTTTATGTTTATATTGATCTGTTGCATATGTGTCAGTGGGAGTATGAGAGTATTTGATTAATTTTGCTGAAATACCATCTGGCCCTGGAAACGATGCATTTTTGAGGTCAGCTATCACAGATATCAATTCGTTTCTATCTATAGGATAGCGAAAAAGGGTAAACCCCAAAGATTTTTCCATTGATTTGATAATAGACGGGTATTGAGAGTTTTTCAATCGATCTAACATATTTTCTCCAACTTTAACGAAGTATTCATTCAATATGTTTGCCTTTTCTCCATTTTCAACACAGTTGACAATTTTTATTTAGAATACCGTTATCTTTTACATGAATTACCTTCAGCTTCCTTCAATTTATTTTAATTATACTTGTTTTTTGTATTTCTTATAAGATTATTCAGAGTATTCTGTTTTTCGTTCGGCCGAATAGTTTTGCAATAGTTCTTTTTTACAATAGGTCTCTTGTTTTCATCGATTCAATGAAGCCCTCAGTAATCCATGGTTTATTTTATTATGTTTGTTGTTTATTCTGATAATTTTTGTAGATGATTGAATATTTTGTGCTATTTTGTCTGTAAATATATCATATGCTATTTGTAGGTCTCTACTTGTTGGGACTGCTTCCCATGTCTCATTTTTCAACAATGTTAGAATTTTTGTTCGAATATATTCTCTCAAAAGATGTATTTACATCTGAAATGATCTCTATAAATGTAGTGTAATGATCAGTGATATCAGTTTCAGCGACGAACGGATTAATTTTTATGTTTTTTTATTGTGTTTCTATTTGTTATCAATATGTGATCAATAATACTCCCAGTCTCTTCCGTAACTCTAGTAGGAATATTTATGTAGGACTCATATTATTGTGAGTTCAATATATTCAAGTAGTTGTGCATTAGTGGTGACATGTGGTCTAATAAATTGATGTTTATATCACCTATGAACATTTCTGAGTCATATTTATTTAGGTTGAATAAATGTATAGGTTTGGATGTTAATCGATGGTGGTCGATAGGATGCTGTGATGCCAATAGTACTTCGAAGTGAGGTTAGAGTAAGTCTTAGTTTTGTTTCAGTGAGAGTTATATTACAAACCTGATTTCACATATACTATCAATCCATCATATTGATTTATGCGTGATTCGTTATAGTGAATATTGTACTTGGGTATGATGAACTCTTCTATATTTTTCATGTTCCAGGTTTCTGATAGTATTATGATGTCAATATTTTCTATAATAGGTTTTAGGTAGATCAATAATTCATTTAAAGTAGATCAGTAAAATATTTTTTAAGCTTCTGATATTCAAATGGATTATACCAAATTCATTATTTACGATATTGTTTTCAAGACGTAGTGACAAATCCTCACAAGTTCCTGTTTCTATACCGTTTTCTTCATCTAATGCGTTCACTTATTCCAGCATAGTTGATTTTTTCCGAAAAGAGAATCAATGAAGAAGTTTAGGAAATTTAATACAAGAGAAGAGTTACATAAATAAAGAATCAAAAAATAAGAAATAATAGAATAATATCATATTATTATTATATATAGGTTATAAACAAATATTACAACCTAAAAAAGGAAAATAAAGCGAGATTTCACTATGAAAAAACATTATTTGGATAAGCTATTCAGTGCATTCCTTACGTGGATCACAAATAAAGGAAAATGTTAATACATGTTTCTATGAAAAGCACTTGGTGAGTACTTTTCTATGGGAAGCGTTCTCCTTAGCCTCATTAATCTACATGAGTTTAATTAAGACTGGAATAGAAAAATCAAATATCCGAAAAAAAATAAAAATTTAATCTTTTCTTATTTTTTCTTTAGATCACTTCACAATAGCTGTCAGATGTAGTTCAATGACCAGCGTGGCTCTAGCCAGAAAAGTAGTTATTTTCTGTTAGATATATTTCTTTATTTCTAGAAAAATACTTCGATGCAATATTCAATTCTCAAATTTTTCCTTCATCAACAAAAATTGTAGTATTCATAAAATCGAACAGAAAAATCACACGGAAAATCTTGAAATTTAGGAGCTTCAGCAGAAATTATCAACAAAAGCTTTCGTCTCCTAAGCCGTGCAATTCTCATGACATAATTTTCAACAAAAGATGCATCGGATCCATTCTCCTGACGGTGGCTCGAAATATGTTTCCTCAAATAAAGGGCAAAAATAGACTCCTTCATCCCATCACTTTTTGACAAAAAGCTGAAGTTTCTGATTGAGCATCGAAAATAACCTACCTCACATGTGTAGTTTGCAACGTTTAATAATTCAGAATCAGTGCATTCAGGTGATATGATAATTTTCAATTGAATTTTGGGAATGATCTTTTTTTTCCTGATTTCAAAAATATACCATATGGTACCCCTATCTTATACCGTTTTTGAGTTATTGAACGTCGAATAATTTAGCTAGACTGGATGTTACTGTGAATATGAAAATGATAAGTATATTATGTTTGTTTGTTCAGTGACATTTCTGGTTCTGGTCTGGTGACATGGAATAATCAAAATGGTTCACAGTGAGGAAGAAAAAGTTCAAATATATTCTTGTAATATACAAAATAATAAAAATAAACGTAGGTGCATTTAGGGTATTGTATCCAAATCGTCCAAACCGACAGAAAATACATTCAAAAATGTTTACCAGAAGGTGAATCATACCTTCAGTTTCGGTAGAAAAAAGCGCGTAGTTCAAGAAAACCAGGAAGAACTGCTTCATTTTGAAAGTAAGCATATCCATATTAATTCGCAAATATACTGTTTTTGAAACATCGTTTAATTTTTTTGAAGATTCTAAATGTAATTTAAAAAACGTAGCCGTTCAATGAGATGAAAAATATTCCAATATCCAACACACGTTGGAAAAGAACAACTACAAACCATATACAATTTTACCCGTACAAGTTTTTACAGAGGTAAAGGCTGGCATTTTGCCAAGAGATGATTCAAAATTTCAATGAAGATTCTGATTATTCAACTAAAATGTTATGGACTGGTGAGTCTACGGCAGGAGTATTCAATAGGAAAAATCGAAGGTCGTAGAAAAAAAGGGCATCAGAAAAATATTGGTAAAACAAATGAAGAAAACAGTTAGCGTTTAGTGCGGAATTTTTGGCCCTACATTCTATGATTATATATTAACAGGAGTTGCCTATCAAGAAATACTCATCCCAGAAGTAGAAAATATTCTTTTCCGCCTACCTCTTTCCAAAGTATACATTTCCTGGCCTCATTGTAGGGAGCAAAGTCGTACGTTTCCTCCCTAGGGGGAAAAGTAAAAGTGACGTCATGGTACGTCATCAATAAAATAACTTATACGGCATTGACGACCTAAACTATATTCTATTATATAAGTTTACATTTTACCGTTTATTTATAGAACACCCTGTATTTTGCAAAATGGTAGAAATTAGTAAATTGTCATTTCAATTTGACGATTTTTACATTATTAATTTGACTTCAATTCATAGATTCATCCGGTTTTCGAATTTAGGACAGAAATATTATAGCATGATATGGTCGATTGACAGATTAACAGTTTCAAAGTGTGTTACGCTATAATATATCTACAAAATATAAAATAATATTTAAAAAATAAGTGATTTAAGTGAATTTGAAGATATAAATAATACACCACCGGATATTTTGGAACAAGTTAATGTAACAGTGCAATCTCTATTACCCCAAAAATCTAAAGAAAATTACGAAAAACAGTATTTATTTCAAGCAATGGGCCGAAGAAAAGCATATTCGTACTCAGAAAATGTTATTTTGGGGTATTTTACGCTATCAGCGAATATATTAAAAGCCTCTACTTGTGGTACCATGCTTCAAATAAAAGAAAATGTGGATATTAAATACCCAAAATTAATTTCTTTCTTGAAAAGACAAAACCAGGGATATAAACCTAATAAGGCAAAAACCTTCTCAAGAGAGAAAGTAAATACATTTTTACTAGAAGCCCCCGATGATAATTATTTATTAATGAAGGTAAGATATTTTCAAGAAGTAAATATATTAAGAAGAATAAAAGTTAAATGGCAAATATTATAATAGAGCTACAACAATACGCTATGTTCATGATTCCGCAGAAGTTGCCTGTGAGTCCCGGTAGCGCAACAAGTTGGTGCACCGCTCACTGTTCATGATAAGCTTGTCGGTGTTGGTTCGAATTCCGGCGTCGACAGCTTTTTTTTTTTTTTCTTTGTTTTGTAGGTTCTCCTCATTTTCGGAATTCCAGGAGCATGCAGGTTGACGAGCTCCTCAAAATGGCCACTACAGATATTGAAGATAAAGGTTCAATTTTAACAGTAAATATACCAAATTCTGAAACAAATATACAGAGAACGTTTGTAATCAATGCTTCACCGGGGAATGGCCCTAATTATATTGACATTTATAGAAAATATATATCGCTACGCCCTAAAACAGATCAGACACGTTTATTCGTCTGCTATAGAGAAGGAAAATGCATCAACCAAATGGTTGGAAAAAAATACTATTGCTAAACTTCCTAAAAAAATGCAGAATTCTTAAAATCTCCTTCCACAGAATTAGTTTTGTTGAAAGCCTTCAACAAAAGGTGGGGAGAATGTTAAGGTTACCCCTTATTCCTGACCCATCTTTTGTTAAAAACTATTATTTTTATTTTTTTTATTCTTTATATATAAGTATTTTCATATGGTCGAAGCAATTCCCCTTAATTTTCAAATATATATATCATTTCGCGTTCATGAAAGCATACTTCCACTTTACGCATGCGCGCGAAGAAAATCAAGCAAGAATTCAGTTTTCTTTCGACTCCGCTTTGAAACACTCCGCTTTCAAGATATACGTCTCGCCAGTTTAGTTAAAAACGGAAAACATTTTGGTTCTTCAAGTTTCCGTCTCACCGCTATAGTGTTAAAAGGAAGACATTGTCACGTGTGTGATAACCCCCTTTTCGTGGTTTAAACACAAGATTCCTGAAGGAAGGAGGAAGATCCATCCATCTAGGCACCAGAGGTAGGTGGAAGTTCTTTCTCGATTTTAAATCGTTCAATAATCCATTTGAACCAGCAAATTTCATATTTTTAATTTTTACCGCCACATTTTCACAAATCTTCGATATTTCTGGTAGTTGACTTTTATATAATGTCCATTTTTTTATAATTTGGTTGGGAGGGAGCTCATCCCAACCAACACCCTGTAACCATAATTCTTTCATTATCAAGCAAGATAATTTATCGCCTTTACAGTGGCGTATGGCCAGAGTTGTGGAACTTCACCCTGGATTAGACAAAGTAGCTCGCGTTGCTACAGTGAAAACCAGTAGTGGTACCTATAAGAGACCAATTAATAAATTGTGTCTCCTTCCACAGAATTAGTTTTGTTGAAAGCCTTCAACAAAAGGTGGGGAGAATGTTAAGGTTTCCCCTTATTCCTGACCCATCTTTTGTTGAAAACTATTATCTTTATTTTTTTTTTATTCTTTATATATAAGTATTTTCATATGGTCGAAGCAATTCCCCTTAATTTTCAAATATATATATAATTTCGCGTTCATGAAAGCATACTTCCACTTTACGCATGCGCGCGAAGAAAATCAAGCAAGAATTCAGTTTTCTTTCGACACTCCGCTTGGAAATTTTCGTCTCGCCAGTTTAGTTAAAAACGGAAAACATTTTGGTTCTTCAAGTTTCCGTCTCACCGCTATAGTGTTAAAAGGAAGGCATTGTCCGTTGTGATAACCCACTTTTCGTAATTTAAACACAAGATTCCTGAAGGAAGGAGGAAGATCCATCCATCTAGGCACCAGAGGTAGGTGGAAGTTCTTTCTCGATTTTAAATCGTTCAACAATCCATTTGAACCAGCAAATTTCATATTTTTCATATTTTTCATTTTTACCGCCACATTTTTGGTACCACTACTGGTTTTCACTGTAGCAACGCGAGCTACTTTGTCTAATCCAGGGTGAAGTTCCACAACTCTGGCCATACGCCACTGTAAAGGCGATAAATTATCTTGCTTTATAATGACGAGATCGTCAACTTTCAAGGGATGATCAGGATCATTCCATTTGTGTTTCTGCTGCAAATTAGTTAAATATTCTAAATGCCACCTGGACCAGAAACAGGATTTCATCCTTTGTAATAACTCCCATCGTCCCAAAGAGTTCAGTTTTAGATGACTGAAATCAGGATCTGGAAGACAAGTTAAAGGTTCTAACGTTAAAAAATGCCCCGGAGTCAGAACCGACAAATCACTTGGATCAGAACTCAGCGGGCAAAGCGGTCTAGAATTCAATATAGCCTCAATTTGAGTTATAACTGTATACAATTCTTCGTACGTGAGAATTTGCGAACCGATAACTCTAGCAAAGTGTGTTTTGAATGATTTAACACCTGCTTCAACTAAGCCGGAAAAATGGCTGCCTGTCGGGGGGTGAAATGACCAAACTAACTTTTCATTATCTGCGGCATTTTTCATAATTTCATTAATATATTTATTTGCACCAACAAAATTTTTACCACAATCACTAAAAATGTATGAGCAGCGGCCTCGCCTTGCCATGAACCTGCGTAAGCCAGCCAGAAATGCCTCGGTTGTCATGTCTGAAATAAGTTCCAAATGTATGGCTTTAGTTGCAAAACAAATAAAAACGCAGACATAAGATTTAACCGTCTTTGCCCGCGGATTTTGCCCAACGTAATGAAAAATGGGCCACAAAATCAACAGCAACTACTGAAAAAGCTTTTACCTGTGAAACTCGGTTTGCGGGAGATTGCCCATAGGGGTTGTAGGCTTCGCGGATTGAGGCGCCAACATCGGAAGCATTTGTCCAACACTTTTCGGATGGTGCGACGCGGGGATAATATCAAAAATTGTGTAATAAAAGAAAATGCAACGTCTGCAGTCCGGGATGCAGGTGAAGTTTATGAGTATATTCTATTATTAAATCAGTGAGTCTATTCGAACGTGGTAGAAGAAGAGGGTGTTTTTTATCATATTCTAAAAGCGAGTTGTGTAACCTTCCACCCACTCGCAATAAACCTTTGTGGTCTATAAAAATACTGAGTTTTCTCAAATACTTAGGAAGCGGTTTATTATTTTTAATCTAGAAATTTCATCTTCGAATACAGAATACTGAGTGAATTTAACAAGAACAAGTAAAGCCTCGTGTAACTCAGTATCACTGAAACAAGAACCAATTAGTTTATTCAGCGGATGTCTCAAATTAAAATAAAATCTTCTGATGTATGCTATGATTCTCTGGATTTTCTCTAGAGAAGAAAAATTTTGTAGAATATTCTGCAATGAATCTACATCAGTGAATGCTACAAGCACCGTTTTGCGCTCTTGACAATCGAAGCTGTGAGATTCTAATTTGAATTTTTGGATGGGCCAATCGGTTTCGGGTTTCTGTAACCAAAATGGGCCTCCCCACCATAGCGGATGATTAACTAATTCTCCGGGAAGGAGGCCGCGGGAGGAACAATCAGCGGGATTATCTTTGGAAGATACATGACGCCACCACTCAGGAGAAACTTTATTTTGTATCATAGATATACGATTAGCAATAAAAGTTTTGAACTTGTTTGGATCTGACTTTACCCAATGTAAAACAATTGACGAATCCGTCCAAGTATATATTTGATCGAATCTGACTCTTTCGGAATAAATCTCCAAAACGTAAGAGACTAACCTTGACAACAAATGGGCAGCAGATGAACTGTGTCCTAGGAATAGATAATAATTTGGTAGGAGTAACTTTAGATTTTGCACTCAAAAGAGATACAAAATGCGGTTATTTTTTATTACTCTGACGTACAGACAAGACGCATATGCGTTCTGTGAGCCATCACAAAAGGCATGTAATTCACAACGGGTGAAATCTTGGAATGGAATGAGACGGGGAATTCCAATCTTCGATATTTCTGGTAGTTGACTTTTATATAATGTCCTTTTTTTTATAATTTGGTTGGGAGGAGCTCATCCCAACCAACACCCTGTAACCATAATTCTTTCATTATCAGTTTTGCAAACAGTGTGATTGGTGATAGAAACCCAAGAGGGTCGAATATTCGACTAAGTTCGGATAATATATTACGTTTAGTAAGCGGTTCCTCTAATAAATTAACAGAAAAAAAGAAAACATCTGAAGAAGGAGTCCATTTTAACCCCAAGACTTTAATGGTTGACTCATTTTCTTTATCCATCGAATATGATTGATCATACAAATAATCTTCAGGTAAATTTTCTAAAAACTCAACATTATTACTCGACCACTTCTTGAGATGAAAACCACCACTTTTACATAATGAAATCAATTGACTTTGTACTGCAAGTGATTCGTCCAAAGAATCACATCCACCAATGACGTCATCTACATAAATATTATGGGACAGCAAAAGTTGCGACGCTAGTGGATAGTTTGTTTTTTCATCGTCAGCCAATTTTGCCAACGTGCGGAGGGGAAAACCAAGGACTACTGGCTACCCCAAAAGACACCGTACGTAAACGATATTCAAGCAGCGGTTCATTTGGAGAAAATCTCCAAAAATTCTTTGAAAATCTCTATCAGCGGTTCGGAGCAAAATTTGAAGATACATACGGCTAATATCTGCGGTAAATGCAATGAGATGTAGTCGAAAATTCAAAAGTATTGCCAAAATATCCTTTTGTAATTTAGGTCCTGTCATCAACACGTCATTCAGTGAAATATTATTAGAACATTTTGCGCTTGCATCGAAAACTATTCGAACTTTTGTTGTGGTACTGTCTGGTTTGAAAACACAAGTATGTGGTATATAATAAGAAGGAACTTTAGATAATTCGGATTCCGGAATCGTTTCCATGTAATTGCACTCTATGTATTCCTTAAAAATTTTGGAATATTCATTATATAAATTTCGATTGCGGGCCAATCTCCTTTCGAGGCTGTAAAACGTCGAAGAGCTATATCTCTAGAATTCTCAAAATTCACGACTGCGGATTCTTTGAATGGGAGGGACACCATGTATCGTCCGGTCTCCGTGCGAGTTGTAGTGTCCAAAATAATTGTTCACATTTTTATCCTCGACAGAAATCGTTTCTTCACAAGGTATCTCTTCGATTTCCCAAAATCGCTTCAGCGTATTCTCTAGTTGAGATATTTCTACAATGTTCAAAAATGAATTGATTACTTTTTGATGTGTAGCTGCAACTTTTCCAAATAAAATCAACCAAAAGTGGTATTAAACGCACTGGGTAAATTTTCATTACAAACACTACGGCCGTCCAAAAGAATTTTCTGAAATATTTCAGCGCCTAAAAGAGATCAATCGGTGCGGGTTTCGAGAACTGTGGGTCAGCCAAAGTAATGTTTTTATGTGACTCCAAGTAAATGTATCAAACTTAAAAGTAGGCATATCTGAACAAATGTTATCAAAATTATTGCTTCAAAAGTTAAAATCGGATGCGTCGCTCCGGTCGGCTGAACAGTACAGCTAACCTTGCCAAGCGATGCCTGAGCGGTCATATTTCCGAGCCCTTGTACAGCAACAGCTGATTTGAACGGTTTCAAACCTAAACGATGCAGGAATCGTTTGGAAATAAAATTGCTTGCGATCCACTATCCACTAATGCTCTTACCACCTGGAAATTACCACGACAATCTAAAATTCTCAATTTAACGGTAGCCAATAAGATATTGTGTTGCTGTGAAAGATTCGCACTAAGTGCTGCAGGGCCGGTTTCAGGAATAAAAGTTTGCGGAGTTTCTTCAATTCGAAGGACTGAATCGGAAGAACCATCATTATTAGAATTTGATGATGAAGCTGAAATATTTTGCGGTCTGTCAAAATGTAAAGTTGAGTGGTGATAAGTAGATTGGCAATAATTGCAAGTACGAGATGAAGAACATTTTGACTTGGAATGAGTATGACTTAAGCAATTTGTGCACCAATGGTTTTGTTTAACAATATTATATCTTTCTCTAGGAGATTTTCCCAGGAATGAAGGACATTTATATAAAGCATGTTCAGATTTACAGAGTGGACATAGCCTTTACTCGAATATGCCTGCGGATTTGCGGCAAACAAAGTGGTATTTCGAAAACTAGAAAGATTAGGATTCGTGCGGTTCATGTTAGATATATTACAAGTATTATGAGTTTTGGGTTTCATACGG
Source organism: Gonioctena quinquepunctata (assembly GCA_018342105.1). NCBI lineage: Eukaryota > Metazoa > Arthropoda > Insecta > Coleoptera > Chrysomelidae > Gonioctena > Gonioctena quinquepunctata. The sequence goes on along the minus strand of JAFIRS010002359.1, from coordinate 124,474 downwards.
ATAGAATTCAATGAAAGTGATTCGAACGCATTACACTGATTTGTTAAATAATCTATCATGTCAGTGAAATTAGGATTGGTAATCGATTTTGAACTGAGTTCTAATTCATAGCGGGCCACCGTAGTGGAGTCGAGTCTTTTCAAAAGCATATGACAAAGGATGAAATCCCATTGATCTACAGGATAGGATAAATTGCGGAGAGCGGCAACGTTTTCCGAAAATGTATCAATAATTTTCCTAAGCAAAGGCGGGTTTTCAATTGACATGCGCGGACTACACTCAATTTCGCTCCAGTGAGCATTTGCTAAAAGACGCGGGTTTGAATATCTTTTTGTGATTGCATTATAAGCTACTAAATAATTGCTTGAAATAAGCGGTGTGCACGAAATCAACGTTTTTGGCGGCCCTCAATACAGAATGCAAGTGGGCAAACTTTTCAATGCTAGAAAGAGACACATTATTGTGCACAAGAACGTTATAAAGATCAATGAATGGGTGAACGCCTTTATGTCCCCATTGAAAGTTGGCAACTTCATTTCAGGAAGTTTTACTCTGGGTGCGGAGGGAGCAATAATTTGTCAACCTGAGTTTGTGGAACCTCTTCAAATAAATCAGCATGAATTGCTTGAACTGAAAATAAATCCTTATCAAATGCGGTGCGGACAGATTCTTCAGTATCCAACATATCTGTGGTTAGATCTTTCAACGAACTTAAGTTACTGATAATGTTAGACTGATGATCATTGAAATTCGATTCAATTTCCTTTAAAACTTTGAATCGTTGCCGAAACTCAGAATGAGCTTTACTATTTATAACGGCTATTTCAGCTACCTCTTTCAGTTCTGACATTCTCTTTATTTCAGTATTTCGAAGAGCTTTCAATTTTTTGATCTTATCAGCCATTTTGTGAAACTAATCAAATAACTGATAAATTGAAATAAATACACAAAAACCACTGTACCCAAGAACGGACCTGGCAACTTTTTATCGCAAAAAAAGGATACAAATTCCTACCTACAATTGTTTCACCAGCTGAATACCGGTGACCTTGAATTTATATTTTGAAAAAATGGTCGAAGCAATTCTTCGTATTTAAATGAATAAATGAAAAAACCAATAATCCAGGGGATTCTTGGCTCAGAAGGACCAAAAATGTGGCGGTAAAAATTAAAAATATGAAATTTGCTGGTTCAAATGGATTATTGAACGATTTAAAATCGAGAAAGAACTTCCACCTACCTCTGGTGCCTAGATGGATGGATCTTCCTCCTTCCTTCAGGAATCTTGTGTTTAAACCACGAAAAGGGGGTTATCACACACGTGACAATGTCTTCCTTTTAACACTATAGCGGTGAGACGGAAACTTGAAGAACCAAAATGTTTTCCGTTTTTAACTAAACTGGCGAGACGTATATCTTGAAAGCGGAGTGTTTCAAAGCGGAGTCGAAAGAAAACTGAATTCTTGCTTGATTTTCTTCGCGCGCATGCGTAAAGTGGAAGTATGCTTTCATGAACGCGAAATGATATATATATTTGAAAATTAAGGGGAATTGCTTCGACCATATGAAAATACTTATATATAAAGAATAAAAAAAATAAAAATAATAGTTTTTAACAAAAGATGGGTCAGGAATAAGGGGTAACCTTAACACTGCCCAATGCCATAAATTATACCAGGCATAGTTTCAGAAGAACTTCGGCAAGTTTACTTGTAAATTCTGGAGGAGACATTCTTGCGCGGAGGTTGAAAGTCTACGAATATCGCTGAAGGGTATGTGGAGCACTCTCTTGCAAAAAAGCGAAAAATTTCGATCCAAATTATGGGAGTTACTGAATTTAATGAAATTGATTGTAATCAGCCAAGTACGAGTACTTCCGGGGGAAAACCAGCTGTATAATAATGTTGTTAATGAAAATATCACGAAAACTGCGTTGGCTCCAGCTCTCACTTCTAGTGGTATTCAAATAACCACTGTTCGAAACTGCACGTTCAACATTAGTATAAATAATTACTCTACCACAAATAAAAAATATGTAGGATGCAAGAATGAAAATAACGTGCCTATAAGTTGAACTGTACCTACTTCTTAGTTTTAGTTCTTTAATAAATTTTGTTTGTTAGTTTAATAAATAAATTATTCAAAAATGACTCGTTATTTGAGGGAGGCGGAAAAATTATATGTATAACATGAGGACAAAGTGCCTTTTCCTCCCTTGGATGATTAGTGCCCTCCACTACGCGTCGGGCAGTAAACTTCATCCTCGGGAGGATAAGTAGCACTTTCCTTCCTTGTTATACAAATAGCTATTAGCATAATTTTTTGGAAGCCGAGCTTGTCAGTATGATTTGAATGCAAGATAGCGCATATAGGCCTTCCCGTTCAAGGACATTTGAATAATGTATTGCCAATAGAGATAGGAAATAATGGAAGTATTAAATGGCCACCTAACAGTCCGGACTCAACCCCTATGGTATCATCATTCTGGGGATGTCTGAAAGACATTGTTAATAATAATATTAATATTCAACTCATTAAAGACACGATTCGACTTGAAATAGAGAATCTGAATGTCAATAATGAAGCAATTTCCAATGTAATTTCAAATATAAGAAGACGTTATCAATTATGCATTGACAATGATGGTGAACATATTGAACATATTTTATGAGTTATCATGTTATTTGAATTTCCCAAATAAATCTTTCTTATCTATTTTTGTATAAATATTAAAACTTTTTCTTCTTCACTGTAAACCATTTTGATAATTCCATTGAAGAGATGTCACTAAACAAACAAAATATAGTTGTAATTCTCATAGCTTACTTTAAAAATGTTAACTTTCATACAGTAACAACTAGTCTAAGTTATTCGACGTTCAATAAACGGTATAAGATAGTGGTATAAAATGGTATTTTTTTTTCAAATCAGGAAAAAAAATATTCCAAAAATGCAATAGAATACAGGGTATCCTATTTTTTTAAAAAACCTGAAATCTACACGCCATTTCATCAAAATTCAGTTATAACCACACAACTTTTAAATTCAACTTTTTTTCCTATAGGCAATAATAACGATGATAAGGAGTGGGTAATTCATAGTGAATAACCCTGTTCATATGACTGTCCGTCTAAGACATGTATTTTCTTTTTGAAACCTTCTGTAAATATTATTATAATCAGCTGCACCAATAAACTCTCTCTCTCAATAGTGAGTCTTGGCCGATGCAAGTGGGGGGGGGGAGACCACCAAATTCACAAAAAAAATTTATCAAGTTGATAATGTGAACAAAGCAGCAAAAACCGATCAGTGTGAGAGCAGATAATTGTTCTCCAGGTCCAGACGGAATAACAACAACTCTCATCAAACATATACACCCCTATATATTGAAACCATTAGTACATATAATCAACTTATCTTACGAAAACTCAAATATACCGCACCAATGGAAGGAATCTAGAGTCGCCCCCGTCTTTAAATCTGGAAATCGAAATGAAATGAATAATTATCGTCCCATTTCTGTTATCAATACTTTATCAAACATTTTTGAACAATCACTCCAAAACGACTTATCGAATTTTTTGAAAGATATCATGTACTAACTGAGCGGCAATTTGGTATCATCAACAATTCCAGCACAGAAAATACCATAATAGATTTCATAGGTCAAACAGTTGGAGCCTTAGATAAATCGTCAATGTGCCTAGCGGTATTCATTGATTGAGCAAAGGCTTTTGATACTGTCGCACATGAGATTCTATTGAACAAACTCTCTACATACGAAATTCAAGGCCATGCATTGGACTTGTTGCGGGACTATTTGTCACAACGGACACAAAAAGTTAAAATCGGGGACCAACTCAGTGGGCCATTAAATATATCTATTACCACAGGGAACAGTTTTGTGCACAATTCTGTTCCTTGTATATATAAACGCTATATCCCAAATACAAAATTTCAATAGCCATGTCATTTGTTACGCTGATGACACGGCTCTAATATTCAGAGGGACAGTTAGCATAATATCTTCAATTGAGCTGAGGAAGACCTACAGAAATTGAAAACCTGGTTCAACAGTAACCTACTGAGTCTTAATATAAAAAAGACTAAATGTATGTGCTTTACATTAAACTCTGTTGACCAACCCCCTATCAACAAACTCAGAATACACATGCCCACCTGCACTAAGAATATAACATGCAACTGCCCAAAAATAGAGAAAACGACATCCATAAAATATCTGGACGTAGTTATTGACCAATATCTGCGGTGAGAAGAACACATTTCCCAAGTTATAAAAAGGATGAGACTTCTCATGTTCGAATTCTACACCCGTAGGGATATACTCTCTCGAAAAAACTTTTTATATAATTCTTTGGCAGATATTGTATTGTTGTGTGGGAAGGTGCATTCAACAATGCTATCAATTGCCTACAAACAACTCAAAACTCATTATTGAAAATTACATTTAAAAGAGCTAGACGATTCCCAATGGAGCAACTATACAGGGAAACCAAAATATTTAGCATTAGATCCCTATATAGCTACCAATGTTTGATATGGATGTTCTCGAACATCCAGAAATTTAGTTTTATCGCTCACCACAAGATCAGACGAAAACTTACATATCAAAATTTCAATCTTCAAAAAAAGTCATACACAAAGATTCGTTTTCTTCTTCGGACCTAAACTGTACAACCTTCTTCCAACACACCTAAAAAAAATTAAAAAAATGACTAAATTTGAACCGACCCTCAAGCAACACATACTAGAGAACCCTATAACATTCAGAGTATTCTAAAATACAAAAGATTCGAAGACTCACCTCAAAATCCTGCATCGCCGATCGCTATCCCTTCCTCTCCAATTATCATTATTATTATGATTACCATTTTTATTACCATCATTATTATTTTTATATTTTCTCATAATTTTTGTTTTACAAATGTGTATTATTCTTTGTTCTCAATTACATTTTCCATTCTCATCTCCATTCTCTACCACTGCTGTTATATGCATATAAAATGTTATTACAGAAGTTGAATAAATCTTCAAGTGGGGGTAAAAAAATCACAAAACAGGCGACATACGCCCAGGTGGCTTTCACTCCACTCTGGAAGAAGCAAGATTAATGTTGTATAAAAATATATATTGTATTTTACTGTCAATGTTTTTTGAAATTTTCCTTTTCTTATGATATCTTGTTTTTGTATAGCTACATTGAAATGACTCTTATCAGCCAATGAAACTGTAACTGTAATGACTGTTGTTGTTGAAATAAAGTTGATTTGATTTGATTTGACTTGTTTCAGCTTGACAAAATCAAGTATAATGTCAATATTGAAATTGTTAACTCTAATAGAATATTCTATGGTATACATAAAAATCGAAGGAACAATTCATTCATATATTTATATATTTTCAGAACTGAGTTTCCTTTTGAAGTTTCCTGAGAGAGTTCAGTTAAAATATAGAAATACCTTGGTGTCTTTTGTCTTTGTGTTCCTCTCCCTGCCGCTTCATATCCTATCCATTGTCTTTGAAGCTTGCCGCCCTTCTGCTTATTCGGGAAATAGATGGGATTCCCAGTTAATTGTTAATTTCAATCTGTGTATGCAGGAAGTGCTGTTTTCTATGCATGTGCTGAGAAAAGACGATATCGAGATTTTCACAATGGCTATTTGAAAAAAAATCAAGGTGAAATTTTCACTTTTGATATTTGACATTTATAATTGCATATTCGCACAGAGGGTAAGTTAAAGCAACCAATTCATTACGCTGAATTATGTTCAGAAATATTGTCGGAAAAATCTAACGCTTATTTCATGAGAATTAAGCTAAGTATCCACTAGAGACAAAACAGTCTCACAAATGGATAAGGGCATGAGAGCAGTATCGGTGACAAGCAGGTTCGGATATCAGAGACTACACGTGTCGCAAGTGGACATGCTCATTCCTGCTCTCGTGAACCAGTCTCTGTCATTGTTGGAACAGCTGAGAGTTTATCAACCGAAGGTTTAAAGAAATATATATTTTGCAATAAATTTTATAATGTTCAGAATGAGCCAGAAAATGTTGACAAGGTCCAAATCTAGATGGGTCATTGGAGAACCATTGGGCTTCACAAGTATTTTCGAATCAAAATTTTATATTTTTCATTATTTCAGGAAACGTCCTGGTTTCATCACAAGAATATCAGAATTAGATGAAGGAAGATGATTTACCACTGTCAACATTCACAAAGTGGTCAAAGGTCGACTCTGAGAAGTGCATATCGAGAAAAAGGAACATTGATGCCTTGTCACAAACAAAAAGTCCCCATTAGATTTTTTCCGTTGATGCTGAAAATTATAGTGGATAACACTAATATGTGGCAGCACGAAAAATAAGCACCATTTTGGCTTGACATTGCATGAATGATATGTTTTTATTGGAATCCTTTTGGTAAGTGGTTATGTTCTTTTGCAACGCAGACTCATGTATTGGGAAGAAAGTGTATTGGTCCCAATTCGATGAGTAGAAACCGTTCAGAGGAAATTGCTTCCAAACTGTCTGTGATAATCAAAATCTCCCTGAGAATGATACACTGGGTAAGGTTCGTCTTCTAAAAGACTCGGTAACCAAGCAATTTCGACGTTTGCTCCAATAGAATCTAACGTATCCATTGATGAATCTAAGGATGCATATATTCTGGCTCGTCGATATGGTTCCAGAAAAGATGATCAGGAATTCAGAAGAGATGTTGCAAAGTCGCTTTCGACCAAATACAGTAGAGAACTGAGGAGTTAGGACAAAGAAGAGCCTCAATTAGGTATCCACTGCTACAAATGTTTTAGGGCTATCATGCTCAATAATGATAATTAAGTGTATCGTGTATGAATGTTCGTGTGTTTTCAGAATAAAATCACATTTACAAAGATTCTGTTTTTGTTCTCCTGAAGCCCAATGGGTCCATAACGACCCAGCCTATATCTTCAAAAAAAATGTGACCCAATTTTTTTCATTATTTTTTTGACCAATATAAGTACCCAAAGATTCCATTCTGTGAATAAGGACTCATTACCTAGTCTATCACAATTGTAGGCATCAATGAGTTGATTATCTGTCTACAGAAATTTGCACCTAAACCAATAGAAATTTGGGAAACTGTTTTCTTTTGACGAATCCTCCAGACCCTCTGTTCCATATTTTTGTGTTCAATATTGAGAATAATAGTTTTGAAAAAAAGTTGATGAACACATTTTTTTTTATTCTACAAATATTTTCTCAAAATGTCTATAGACGTGGTCTTGAATAATATTCAGAAAAATGCGCCATAACTCAATTTATCGTGGAAAATTGAATGGAAAATACATAAAAAAACTCTATTTTCAAAATGTCTCTCAGCATTCCTTGAAAATCTCTAATATTGGAATTATTCATATGATGGACAATATTTCACTAGTGTAGACAGAAAAAATCTAAGAACGGCGAGAAAATATGTGAGGCGTTCTGTTCTGTTCATTTGGGAAGCTTATACAAAAAAAAGTATGCAACACGTACGCAAATGGATTTAGCGGACATCTCATTTTGCTTACTTGTTACAAAAACTACTTATTTTTATCGTCATTAATTTCCATGTCGTTATTTCGGTAAAACAAACAGATCGAAAAACAAGAAGAAAAAGTTAAAAGAAATGAAGAGGGAAAGGAAGTCGTGTCCCGATAGGTCCGATCGTGCTACATACGTGCCAACCAAAAGGGAGAGAAGGTGGGGGATCAGGCCAAATTGGTCCCACATACGTCACGATTTCGAGTCCCGACTTCGGCGCTCCGATATCGGGGATGAAAATTGGCCCCTTTATGAGGAACATGAGTTTTTATGGAATGTATATGACAGATATGATAGTAAATAGAAGTTTTTCCCAGCAATACATTTCTAAAGATTCAATTTAATTTCTGTTAAGGCCTGTACAGGGGGTTATTTATTTAAAAACCAAACCTCTACCTAGCCATTATTACGAGTGTTATGACTTAACACACTACATCTGTAAAACCAATTGTTTCTCAAACCTCATATTTACTTTTATAAAAGAACACTTTAGAAAACACAAATAATAAGGATTTTACAAATACCGCTTAATGATGTTTAACTATACTGAAATGTACTCGTATTATTTTGGTTCACTCAAATCAATACCAAATCTGTTTTTTCACACCATTTGACAGTACGAAAGCGTGTCTTAAAAAGCATTCAGAGGTTTTATAGGGAGTGTTGGAAAGCTGAAATCTAAACAACTTGAGTTACTTGAAGAGCAGTCTATTCAAATAATTCACTCAGTATATGATTGAGGTTCGTTCGTCATATCTCAAGCTATCAAAAAAGAATGAAATAATAATAAGTTGCAAATTTAAAAGATATAATTGAGATCAGTACCTGGAAAAAATTACACAAATACATAAATCATAATTCTTATAGATCCATTAAATATAATTTCACCAGAAAATATCGGTATAAAAAAGTCAATAAAACCATAGCAATAATCAATATCATATCAGTTACAAATGTATAATTCTAAGGCAATAATCAATGTAGTTTCAGTAATAACTTTCAATATCAGCTTATAGTCAATTGTAGCAATATCTTTTATTAACATTTTTTTGTGATTTATCAGTATAATCTGTAATTTTATATTTATTCAACTACACAAATCTAAAGCAACAAGTTCAATATCTTGATCACAACAATTATCATTGTAATTGTTTTTCTTCTATAAACAACAAACATAAAAATTTTACTGGACTTGGAATTATAAGCAGTGAATAACATTAATCATAGTATAATATCTTTTTAGAACGAGCAAACTATCGAATTCTAATAAAATGAAGGAATATTTATCAGATTAGTTGATTAACACTTTGAGGAATGTAGAGTATGAATGTGAAAAATGTTTATTATATAAAACATAGTACACAATACCATCAAAGGGAAGAAATATGGTTGTCTCACCCAGTATACACTTGGTCCGGAGATCACCCACTATAAACGGTTACTGGTTCATTACCAGTAATTGATCAGGCAAATATTTTATTCATGTGTTCTATGATTTAATTTTTAAAAATCCCCTAAGCATTTATTTATTCATTTACTTCTGTTGCCAATGATGAAATTCTGAAGAATCCTCCCAACTACATATCAGTTTAAATCGACTCGTTTTCCAGGTAGCAACGATGTTGAAGTTGATTTTCTTCTTATAAACTGGTAGACAAACTCATCAGTGTGAGTCCTAATAACTGGTACATATTGAAATTGTTCGAATCTAAATATAATTTGTAATACTATTAAAAATTACACCTATCTGACTGAATCGTTCTCTAATCGAATTAACTCAAATGAAGATGCCGATACGCATCATAAGTTACATACTGAATCGAAGGAATAACCGAATGGAATGCCTGTCATTGTAAAATAACGGATTATATATCTTCGTGTTGTCCCCTGGAATGCTTTTCTATAACCGATTATAATATCATCTCCCCAGTTGTCTTTGTTTCATTTTTAAATAAAATCACACTTTTTCTTTCAGAGTCGAATATAAATAGGTAATCTATCGTGCCTATAGAATCTTAGGTTACTGGAGTTCATATTTATTTACGATTTTCTTCGTTGGTTTATTTTTAATCTGCCTTGGTATAGTTCCTTTCTTCCCACGTGGAGTATATATAGTTATTTATTATAAAAGAGAAAAAAGTATTAGATTTTAGCTCGGGGTTGTGTTGTCACCCGACGCGAAGCGGAGGGAGACAAAAACCTAGAGCTAAAATCTAATATTTTTCCCGTGTAGTTTTTTTCTGTGACGGGAAAATTGTGTAGGAATATGTTAAAATGTTATTTGTGTTTTCCTCTTGTTATTAAACATAATCTATACCTTTGATCCACTGTTGACCAGTGAGCGATTCAGTGAGTACCACCCGGGGTTCACAGTGGATCAATTACATTTTTTTTTAACAAATTTTGTCTTTTTTCAAAACCTTCTACGATGTTAGAATCATCATAAGTTGGGAACCAGATACATTAGTCGACCTCTGCTAGAATTCAAAGCAATTCCGGCTGTAAATGTGGAAAGTAAGGGCTCGCAAAAAATACTGATCCACTGTCAACCATTTTGTCCTACATTGTATCCTGGTAATCATGCTTTTCTCTTCTTGTAAATATAACAAGAATTGTTTCCTTTGTGATGTACTTCTGTTTCTGTTACCATATCATTTTGTCGAATTACATTCTTCTCGGAATTGTATGGTTGTGTCAAATTTTACAATTGCAGACTATTCGAATTCTTTTTTTTTTTCGAAAAAATCATCAAATTTTTTTATTTTGCAACAAATTTCGCAAATTTTGACAAGGTAGACCCCACAAATCTCATTTCGGCAAAAAGCTCTTGATAAATGCCATTCAATGATGCAATAATATATAGAGTGTTGCCATTTGTAATTTGCCATTTTTGGACAATCGTAGTTGGCGATGGAACATCGATTTCCAGTTCACCTCAACTCAAAAGATGCGCTAAAGGCTAAGAATCGACTGGAAAAAAGATGGTTGAGTTATCTTGAATGCTTCTGATGTTATGATTTTTTATGTGGGTCTTTGCACGACGCTTTTTGACACATAAATTGATATAAGTCAAAAACTATTATATTATATATAAGTCCAAGGAACAATTTAGTGGCGAATCCAAAATTTCACAAAAAGTAGGGTCATTCAAAAACACAAAACTCAGTTGTGTATCTTATTTTAGGAGGTACATAAATGAAAAACTTTTTTGAATGTCGGACCTGTCGTTTAACAAAAAAGTTATTACTAGTTGAAATTGGTTCCATATCTTTGAAAGTGCCAAAAATAATTGGTGACTTAATTAGTTCCAAAAACTACTAATTCAGGTTTAGATCCAGTGTTGATTGAAATACTCTTATTCAGTGATTTCATCGAGTTTTTTCACAAGCGATTAGACTGTCGTTCTGAAAAAGGAAACATTTCTCAATTGAATATTCAATGTTCAATCGAGAATGTTTCCCATTTCAACCTGAATACCCCACAAGAGGTTTTCTTGAAGATGGAAGATAGAGACTTAAGTTTATCTTTGAGTCTCAGATGATTCCACATTTGATTTCATGAACACCCTGTTCATATTTTCAAACAAATCTAACTCTCGTATTGCTTGGCAAAATTTAAAAATACTTTTAATAATAGCTGTGATAGACAGATAAATGGACGTTCACGTGAATGATATTTTTTTATGAATTTATTTCCAAAATTCATAGTTTTTCAATGATAATCAAAGAAAATTATAAATAGAGAATCTTTTTCGCACATACTTTATCAAGATATGTCTACAATCACTTCTCGTCTAGAAAAATCAAATCTGAATAACTTGTCGACTATTCTGCGAGAAACAGATGAATGGGCTTTATCTGACATCATTCAGAATTATTTTGCCCGTTCATTCACCATCCTCCAAGAAACAGTATAATACAAACAACCAACTGTAGCGTCGCTGTTCACCATTGCTCCATATACTAGAACAATCGATACTCCCACAATACTCAAACTCAGTGAACGGCGTAATAAGTGGCGGATTATACGAATTATAGTCTGAATATGCCCTCAACGCATTATTATCAACTGCTGATTAGTCCTCATCTCTTTGTGTATGCCTATGGCTCGGTACATAATCGAGATGCGGTATCAGATGCGGCAAAACACTTCATCCAAATGGCTTCTACTTACATTTTATTACGGCCACTCTGTCATCCAAGCTCCGTACGCCAGAAAGGATTATTTGCATAGGACCGACTTTAAAGTTCGTTCCGTCGCAAGTCAAAAATCATCCGCAAGGTTTAATTCCATGATATATGCATATTTCCCACTATTTTGCATGTAGTAGCGACTCGATAGGGAGTAATGATCCCAAGATGATCACAAGCAACGTAAGTTTGCTCCTGTGTCCGTCGTCTTTTCTTTATCCTTTTTCCTTTGTTAGGTCGGTAGCCTGTTGTTGGGATTCTGTAATCCTTGTGAGATTGATTGCTAGCTATTCCTCTATGAGGTGATCTGTCTCGTGGTGTCTTCCCTTGCGGATTATCATTGATATTAATAATGATAATTACTTTATTCCATCATCAATCTACATTACAAAACTGAAAAGTCCGATGGCGTGTACAATGGAAAAGGTAGAATCCATAAACTATTTCTGGCAAATTGAAGACGTTCTGGCCTGACATATGTGTCCCGGATATTCTATCTTAGAAAGAGTGAGACTCATGTGTTATATGTGTCATTGGGAAATAAACTATTATTGAATAACGTCCAATAATATGAACGAATATATCTCAAAAAAGGAGCTCACAGGATCAAAATAAATTATTAGTTCAATGAAAAACATTTATGAACTCGAGACCAGTATCTTGACGTCCCCTCCGGAGGACTGCATAGGTATATCTCACCATTTTACGTTCTAATTGATATAGCGCCTGCAGCTGTAAATATGCTATTACGTTGCAGTTATACTTATTCCCTGAAGTTGAATATGTCTCAAACTCCATATTTTTAATTTTAGTGTTTTAACCTGATGATGACAAAAACCATGTCGAAACGTCGTTAAAATAAATTATATGAATTGATTGAATCCGAACTTTATTCCGAAAAATTGAAGAAGAAAAAAATATATATATATATATATATATTGTTATGCAATGAAATGTTATCAAATAAATAAACTTATAATTATCATTATTATTATTAGTTATTTTTTTCATTATTATCGTTAATGCTATATTGTTTTACAATTTTCTTTACCTTTTTCACTACTATAGAACCTTATACTATGCTCAAGTCGATACATGTCTATGAAGAGAACATTCCTGAAGCAGTTCTGATATCAAAATATATATCCAACAATACATCTAACAAAAATCCACGATTAAACCATATCAAAATTGAAATTTATCCTGTATGACAATTCACATGAACAGAAAACCCACCAATGGGATTCGAAAGTGTTTGTGTGGGAAAAGTATTGATATAGAATTAAATGTAAGGGCAGACATTGAAAAAAATATATTTTATATGAATCTGTAAATAATGTGTAAGAGTTAGAATTGAATATCATTCATAAAATCATCTACATTAATTAGAATAGCAAATAATTCGGTAGGAAGTGATACAAACTCGGAAATCAGTGAAACAATAAAAATGTGTTACTATGGAACAAGTTTGGAGAAGATTGAAAAAAGTTCGAGAAAGTGAAACCACGTACTAAATTTGAGAAGAAGCTTTCACCCATAATATAGGAAAACCTGATATAAAATTGCCGAACGAGGAAGATTTTTCGAAAGGCTGATCGGAGGAAGCACATAGAAAATAAAAATTCCACCTACCTGCTCCAGAAAATAAATTCTTGGAAGGAGTGCAGGTGAGCTGTCATTGACATCCAAAAAATACGTCCACAGGATTGGAAACGTCAACTGAAACGCAGCTACAAGGTATTCAATGACTGAACTCACCTAAGTGCAACTTTTCACATAAAACCAAGAACTTTAAGTGTTCTAAACCACTGGTTATTTTGTTTTGGGCTGAACAACCATAAAATTCCATATCCAAAAGACTGATAACACGTTCAAACTTTTGTCATCAACTTTTCATTATAACAAACATATTTTTGTCATTGTTTTGCTAGTATAAGGTAGCTATCGCAGAGTAGGGTATATTTAAGTTCTCATCTGAATAAAGTCAACTACTTTGAATATTCTCTGCAAACCTGTGTATATTTTCCAATTCCTAACTTTACTTTTCACCACTAAACATCTTTTATGATCAAATCGATAGTGCCATAGCCGGCAACACCGATTATAGGAACTTGCTACTGGGAAGGAGTCATACCATTGTTGTGTCTTCAGACAATGGTCATACATGTTCATAGGCGTACCTGACTGAGCTGGGATGAGGTAAAAGGTTTTGAGAAGAAAAGAAAGAGGTAACATTACATAGCCTGAGGTATTTTTCATTTGTTATGATAGGGACTCAGAAATTATAATCTATGAAATAAGTTCTTAAAATCATACAAATTAAAAATCACCTAAACAACCCATCATAACAATATATATATATATATATATATATATATATATATATATATATATATATATATATATTATATATATATATATATATATATATATATATATATCTATGAATTTTAAATAAACTTTGTAGAAAGGATATTCCTTGAGGTTGCAGTCAAATTTAATGGCCAGTGAAAAAAGAAAAACTCTTTCTTATTTTGTCAAGCTTTCGAAAATGTTTATTTTCATTATCAAGACAGTAAGGTGAGGTCAAGTGAAAACAGCGAACTACTCACCATTTTGTGAATGAGGAAATTTTTTCAAAATCATATCACTATGAAACACTACTAGTAATATATATAAAAATTAAACAATTGTAAAAGCACATATTGTTCAGGAAACTTAATTTAAACAATTAAAAATTTGACAGGACAATTACCACATGGTTAGAGCATGACTTAACCATGTGGTAATTGTCCTGTCGAATTTTAAATTGTTTAAATCAAGTTTTCTAAACAATATGTGCTTTTACAAATGTTTAATTTTCATATATATTACTAGTAGTGTTTCATAGTGATATGATTTTGAAAAAATGTCCCCATTCACAAAATGGTGATTAGTTCGCTGTCTTCACTTAACCTCACCTTACTCTCTTGATAATGAAAATTAACATTTTCGAAAGCTTGACAAAATAAGAAAGGGTTTTTCTTTTTTCACTGGCCATTAAATTTGACTGCAACCTCAAGGAATATCCTTTCTACAAAGTTTATTTCAAATTCATAGTTATTTTCAACTAGTCCAGTCACGAGACTACCCTTCTTCAACACTATATATATATATATATATATATATATATATATATATATATATATATATATATATATATATATATATATATATATATATATATATATATATATATATATATATATATATATATATACAGTGTGTTGCACTTTAGATGGAAACACCCCCGTATCTTCCGTAATTATTGGAGTAGAATTCTGTAATTCACAATCGGGAGATATACTGGAAAGGAGTCTAAATTAAGTCGAAAGGTTGACCTGAGTAACATACACTGTGCGGCAGAAGCAATGGATATACCAATTTTTGCGAATAATAATATTAGGGGCCAAGATAGGCTCGAAATTCTCACGGATCCGTGATCAGGACATCAACTTTAGTATCAATCCATATTTTCGCTCAAAAATGTTCAGTTTTGAACAATCCGAATTTGTCTCACTTCCCATGGAATCGCCCCCGTATCTTCCGTAATTATTGTAGTAGAATTCTGTAATTCCTACCATCGTTAGATATACCGAAAATGAGTCTAAATCTCTTCTGAGGTTGATCTGAGTAACATACACTGCGCGCCAGGGGCGATGGATATATTGACTTTTGCGAAAAATGATATAAAGGGGCAAGATATGCTCAAAATTCTTACGGATTCGTGATCGTGATATGTTTTTACATTTTCACTTTCATATTTATCTACGAATCATGTGTTTTTGATGGATTGTATTTTTCTATTTTTCATCATTCTGTAATTTCGTCTCTATAATGAAGTAACTGCTGTTTTCACATACCTTACCTCAACTCAATGTCTTGAAAAAGAAAATAAACGTTTTCGAAAGCCTGACAAATTGAAAAATAGTTTTTCTCATCCCACCGGCCTTTATAATTGACAGCATCCCCAAGGAATACCCTTTTTCAATAGTATGTCCAAAACGGTTTATATATATATATATATATATATAAACTCTTTCCAGAATAATAAAAGAAGCATGTTATATATAAATTCGTATTTTCCTTCAACTAAAACTGTTCTACATGAAACATCCTGCCAAGAAATAAATTCCCAAGAAAATGTCAGCCATGAAAAATAACAAAAAAAAATAAAGAAATAAAAAAGTTCCCGGCCGAGGACGAAATGTATTTTATTAACGAATAGACTTTTATCACTAGTCGAATCCAATAACCCAAGAAACTCCTCAAAATTATATATATATATATATATATATATATATATATATCGAATATCTCCAAATTTTTAAGTTGTTTTATAGGATAGAATACTTTATTTGACTATGTTATATACAGATACATATTTATAGCACGTCAAGGGTTTAGACTGTAGTTTACAAAACTGAACGAAATAGAATATGTGAAGAAACACAACATCACAGATCCCTGTCACATTTTAAATCGAAGTTCAAAATTCAAAATACAAAAGTTTAATATTCAAATTTTTTTTTTAAATCAAAAAATTTTAAATCTAAAATTTAAAATTTAAAATTTAAAATTCGGTGAGTCTGTTCCCATCAACGAAAGAAGTTTCTGAAATGTTCTCAGCGTATTCACTGACAGAGTGGTAACAATTATTTAAAAAGTATGTTTCCATAATTTGTTGGAATTTGGTAAGATCTAATATTTTAAGATGATGAGGAAGCACATTGTATAGCTTATAATCGATAGAATTCTTCTGTGATATAAAGAGCCTATGTCGAGAAATTCTGATATTTTCAGCATTTCTAGTGTTATAATTGTGAATATCACTCTGAACAATGAGGCTACCTGCTCTCTTATGAATTTCAATAAGAACTTTGTAAATGTATAAAGACGGAAGAGTCATAATTTTTAATCTCAAAAATAATAGTCGGCAAGATTCTCTCAGGCCTACATTAGCCAAAATTTTAATTGCTTTTTTCGCAGAGTAAAGATGGTACTTGCTGCATATGAATTACCCCGAAGAGGAATAGCATAGCTCATATTAGACTGGAACAGGGAAAAATATATTGTTCTTTGAGCATCACTATTGGGAATATACTCAATCTGTCTTAAGAGAAATAATACACTAGATAGCTTGTGCTTTAGTTGCTCCGTGTGAGCATTTCAGTTTAACCTGTGATCTAGTGTGATACTAAGTAACTTAACCTTCTCTCCGTGTTGTCTGTTTTGATGTGTAGTAATGGTTAATCTCTGAGATTTATCGTTATTCAGTTTGAGATTATGTGCTATGAACCATGTTTCTGGTTTTTTTTCAATTTCTCTGTATTGATCTAACAATAAATCGTAGTCCGGGTTTGAGAAGATGAATGATGTGTCATCAGTAAAAAGAACACATTTGTACGGTGACATAAAATTGGCAAGATCGTTTCTATAAATAATGAATAAAAGTGTTCCCAATACAGATCCTTGAGGCACTCCATGGTTTATTCCTTTAATGTCTGATGTATTAGTTTTGTAATAGACAGCCTGGAAACGATCTGTTAGATACGTCTCCAGGAGAGAAAGGGCAACCCCCCTAACGCCGTAGTAGTGCAGCTTTTGTAGTGGAATGTGATGATCGACACAGTCACACAGAGCGTAATAGCTGTATGGTTTCCCTGCTCAAGACCCTCAACTATCCCGCTTACCACATTCAACACCGCCGCTTTAGTTGAACATCCAGTTCGAAAGCCAAACTAAGTGTCACTAAAATATTTTTTGTCTTCAAAATATTTTGTTCGTATAAGTTTTAAAAATTCTTGCACTATCTTTGAAAATATACATATGATTGATTTGGGACGGTAATTGTCAATAAGTGATGTGTCCCCTTTTTGTATACAGAAATAACCTTTGAATATTTGAAGATATCTGGAAATTGTCCACTACTAAAAATGAGATTTATTAATTCGGTTAATGGTTCAATGATAATATGTTCTGTTTCTTTTATGATCCTACTATTTAAGTCATAAACATCAACACATGAGGAATTTTTTAAAGAATTCATGGCATCCATAACTTCACATGGAGTTACTGGATATAAAAAGAAAGGGGAAGAGGGCGCAGGAAGGGTTTTTGAAAAATGTAAGATTATTTTTGGGAATAATAGGTAGAGATTTGATAATACATTGAGCCACTCCTACAAAATGGTCATTGAAATCATTTGAATTAATGTTTCCGTTCGTTTGTGGAGAAGATTTGGTTTTATTTCTCTCGAAGTTTATAACCTACCATGTAGCTTTAGATTTATTTCCGGCCGAACAGATATGTTGATTATTTGCAGATTTTTTGGTCTCTTTAATGTTTTTGTCATATTATTTTTTTAGTAATTTGTACACATTTGCATCATCTGGATTATTGCTTATTTCAGATATTAATTTGACACTTGACAATATATTTCTTTGAGCTTTCAGCTATTCGTTGGACCACATTATGCAGCGAATTTTTTTTTGAAGATTTCTTCCTCTTCGGAAAATTGTCTTGTATTAGAGAATGGTATGTATTGACTAAAAATCTCGAAAGATATTTGGCATAAAATTAATTTTTGTTGAAAATACTCCAGTCTGTTTCGTTTAACTCTTTTCTCAATTTTTATATACCTGGAGTTGTGATAGCTCTATCATATGAATAAGAACTGATGGAATTTAGTTTTCTATTCATTATTATATATTGTCCTGCATGATCGGAGAGGCAGAGTTCCAGAATACCAGTTTTTATGAGTTCTGAGTCAAAATTAGTAAGAATATTTTCTATAATACTAGATTTTTCTGCTGTGACTCTGGTGTTCTCATGGATAGTAACTGGAAGGTTGAAAGAGTTCAACACACATAAAAGTTCATGTAACATTGGATTATTTATGAATTCAAAATGAATATTGGAGTCACCTAAAATCACAACATTTTCACCTATAAAATTTTCCAAGAGGCATTCCACATTTTTCAAAAATAGTCTGAAGTCCCCGGAGGAGGATCTGTAGAGGGTGAGTACTAATGTTTCCAGTTTCTGGAGCTCAATGCCACAGAATTCAGAGTGAAAATCCACATTATAAGTATTTACTTCAAGGGGTTTATATATCAACCCCTGTCTCAGATATATGGCTACGCCTCCCATTTTGTGATATTGTCTACAAAAATAGTTCACAAGCATAAATCCTGGAATATTTATTGTTCATAAGTTTGTTTCATTCTGCCAGTGCTCTGAAACGCAGACTACATTGAATTTGAAATCATCAAAAAATAGGGCAATTTGTTTTAATTCATTTGACAAACACTGTATGTTGATATGGAACACACTCACCGAATTTGTACAGCTTATTCCACTTGATAGAACAGTATTTGGTAAAACATTAATTCTCCCATTGGAGCTAACTATAGGTTTGTCTCCGTTTGAACCATCTTTTGAAAATTTTCTTTGAACTTAAATCGTCGGATGACGGCTCCTGTTGGCCATATGGAGGGATCATATACTTGATTGATGTGTTCCATTGAGAAGGTCACTTTGTATGTAGACATGTGTTCGTTGCGGTTCCAGTCATCACAAGCAAAGGTTATATTGGAAGCATTTTTCTTTAAGATGCGTAGGAGATCATTTGATTTCATATCGGTAGCTATGCGGGATACATGTACATATCCTTTTTTGGAAACAGTTTTTATGTTTCCGTTGTCATTTGAACCAACAATCGCCCCATATTTCGATTTATCCCAGTTATTTTGTCGGGTATTTCGATTTCTGTTTTTATCTTGAGCGATGATGGTTGATTGTGCAATCTGAATAGCTTCACTCACTTGTCTGTCAGTGATTTTTTGGGTATCTTGAGATTCGGGCTGTACATTGTGTGTCTTTATATTTTGTTGATTGCAATTTTTTTAAGTTGGAATTGGACATTTTTGAGCTGTCACGGCTGCCACCCGATCTAGCGGTGGAGTTTGAAGTTTGTGACGATAGCTTGGGTACAACGCCACCACTTAGGTTTGGAGCCTGTTGGTACTGACCACCTGATGGCGTTGCATGCAGGTTGTTCGCCTCGTTTTTTGCCATAGAGTACACCATGGCCGTACCCAGACGAACATTTTGGGAGGGTTTGGTTCTAAAGTAAATAATTCAAAGTACATTTTACCAAATTTTATTACATAACATTAAACATACAGATTGTACAGTGTGGAAAGTACCACTGTATAGTCGCAAAATCTGTTTCTTAGTTGACTTATTAAGTCATCTGAGGTCGGAACAGCAACTTTTAGTCGGAGATCATTAGTTCGAATATTACGAAAAACCAAGCGTATTTAAATAAAATTGAAAATTGTGAAAATGTTAATTAGTGTATGGGATGTACATAAAACTTAAAACTACCTGATTTTCACCTTATTCCAGATTTATTTTTCAGATTTCACGGGGGGGGTTAACCTATCTTCAACCCAGTCAGCGAACATATGTGATTATAAACCTCGACATCAATTCAGCCAATCAAATGCATTTATCTAACCAATCAAATCCCATATCAGCGACTATACAACCACGTTGCTTATATGTAGGCGAATATACCCGCTACTTGCTATAAAACAGGTATTCACCATTGTTCACACCAAACCTATCAAAATAATGCAGTCACTTTCAAATAATGTCCAAGTCACTGTCAAATGAAAAAATTATGTTCGACCGTTTCGGAAACACTTCCTTACGGGAAATTCAAAGAAATGTAAAGAAAGTATCACCAGTTTTTAGGTGTATGTTTGTAATAGCTAGCTCGGAATATTGATATTTTTCCGCCAATATTGTACCACTGCACCAAATTTCTTTCGAAAAATACCCCTTCAGTTTCGCTGTCGGGGTATTTTTCAAGAAATTTGGCCTCGTGAATTTCTATGGCATTATTGAAACAAAAATGTCAAAGTATACTCACCGAAATATCCATCTCTTATGATATAACTACTGAAAATGTTCACACTAAACAATTTCAAACATACAAGTTCTTATCACCCAAATCACGATGTTATTTCTCAGTATCATTCAGCATGAATATAATAATATCATTTGTGATAGATTATCTCCGAGATAGAGAATCCCCCTGCATGTTCATGGATGACTGAAAGTATTATAGCTACTGTAATAGCGTTTTCAACTGGAAGAGGCGATTTGATGGCATTTTTATCCCCACGTTTATCTCGTAGTATAGAAGATGGATACACTATACGATTGTTGTTCGGTCAATGGGAAAACACGAATGTAAAAATATAACATGATGAACAAGTGAACAGTGAAGTTGGAATGGAATAATAAAAAATGGAAATTTCAATTGTATGAACTGGACCATAAAGCAGCTCATCTTTTTGTCTCCTCATGAAAAAGCATACCACGATACTACTAATATCAATCTACCTTTTCCTACTTTCATAGTAAAAACAGCCAGAAAAGTCTTTTTGTACAGTGCAAAAAGGCATTAGAACTTTCTTTTGCTCGGTTTTGTGATCGACCTGTAGCTTTGTTTGTTCACATTTATTTTCTAAACAGGCACTATTTTGTTGCCAATCCATAATTGATGTTGAATAGGCAGGGCGGTACCGAAGTTACTTCAAACTTTTAGTCAGCCGTTCTTAGCAACGGAGCTTGGAAAAAATGCTTCGTTACAATATTTCTGTATGTTTGTATACAGATGTGGCAGAAAATACACATAATATAGGATTTACAACAATAGGGTTTGAACGATAGCTACTGTAGCCAGTTGACCAGTACATAACATAACAAATATACGCGAGGGATAATCAGCTATTCAACTAGACCACTGTAGAACGTCTCCCCTTCCTACTGTTTGCCTCGAGCGATACACAATTCACTTCTCAGTCTTCTTAGTTTCAATCACACTCCAGAGTTGCGAAGGTAAGCCTCTAACGATTGAAAATAAAATAATTTCTTGTGAATTCTCAAATGTATGCGAAGGAAGAGAAGATACAAATTTGGTAGATATTCTGGGGGTCATTGGATTCAGCATTTGAAAAAAGGTCAATTCCGTCACATTCCACCATTTTTCGATTTATTGGAAAGTTTGAGAAATGTGTATGTGTAAAGCCACGTGTAAAGCCAATTAATCAAGAGCATGAAAATAGAGAAATAGATGTGGCTGCCACTGTTGAAGCTAGTGAACCATGTATGAGCCGACAAATTGCTGATCAAATTAATATGAATGACAGAAATGTTCGGATTATTTTGAAAACGAATGGATACTATCGTTATAAAGTACAAACAATGCAGGAAATTTTTCTCGATGACCACATTCGACGGATGGAATTTTGTAAAACCATTATGGAAAAGCCAAATGACAATGATTTAAAAAAAGCCTAATATTTACAGAGGAGTTATATTTTTCTTCACTTTGAAAACACAATCCATTCGATATTGGTCTCGAAAATATAAGCATCCGAGCGTACCTGTGCGTACTCAATAACCATAAAATATTAATGTTCGGACGATGGTATCCTTAACGCTGTCAAATATCTACAGCTTCTGTAAAATCAAATTACTTTGGCAGATCAGCAACTTCCTCTTAATTTTGGGGACATTTTGTTTCAACAGGATGGTTGTTCAAGTCACAATGCATGAGCAGTGACACAATTTCTCCAAACTACGTTTCCTGATCGTATAATATTCACAAGTTATCCGATCATGTGGCCTCCCAGATCACTAGATTTATCTCCGAATGATTTTTTCTCTGGGAATATCTGGAAGAATCCGTGAATTCGAGAGAGTTACAGATTTTGATGAATTGAGGGAAAATCTATCCAACTTACGCCATATCAACTCAGATATATGAGATTATCTCCGTTCCACATATTTGGCTATTGTGTGGCACAACACGGTGCTTCATTCAAACCTTCAATACATTAATAATGTGAAATTTTTGTAGAGTTCAAATTTTTCAGTTTATTTATCAGAAGTTAACGATATGTTTTTTGATTAAAAATATAAAGCAGTTATGGTAAAAGAAACCACAGCACTGATTTTCAGAACAGAAATTATTTGTTACATTTATTGCAGAAAATTTCTCGCATGCAATGGAATGTCGTGAATATAATTCCTTTCCTGATAAGCCAGACGTACACCTCTCCGCTAATATTTTGGTACTGACCCACATATTACCCACCCCATCTGAATAAATACAATAAGCGGCACATTTGAACGCAACAAATAACATTTCAAAGATATATGGGTATTATTCGACGATTTTTTTGCTCTAGAAAAATGTGTGATTCTTCTATTTATAGAAGCAAACTAGACTCAACAATCTTGTCAAATATCATTTACAGTTGAATAAAGTGTGAACAAAACGAATTATTTGAATGTTTTTCCACCTTTTCTCAAAGTAAGATGGTAATATATATATATATATATATATATATATATATATATATATATATATATATATATATATATATATATTTATTGTTTTGTGAAAATCTTTATTGATAAAACAAAAAATTTGCCAGTTAATATTACATAAGACCTGAATGTGATATATACCTTCATGATAACAACCTAATCTATTACATGTTACGGCTTTTCAACACATTTCTGAATCACCCATCAATCTCAACTTGATTTTATACCTGTAACAAATACATTGTCAAAAATGTAAACAGAAGATGAGGATGTATTTTCAAGCATGCCGTTCATCAACGTCTCTGCTTTCCAACAATCACTCTCCATCTAAATATTAATAATTATCATTACGAAAGCTTCGAAAATAACACAATGATGTTCTTATGACGATTATCAGTTTGTGTGCCAACAACCGCCATATTGGTTGTCACGTGGTTTGGATTGCCTAATATGGGATACACAAAACATAGAATACAGAGACAAGTTATCTGTGCATAGAATAGCAACCAAGTCCATAGCATAGAACTCAATAACTATTGTGGCGACATCTAGGGCTTAGTTCCCGAACTAAAAATGTAACCGTAACCTTCACCATTTGCGTGAAACGTCTATGGTATAGGTGGTCTGTGTACTGACCTAAGCAGAGAGAATCGCCGCCGCCGCAATGTAGAGCAGTCTAGTTGAGTACTTGATTATCCATCGCGAATATCTGTTATATTTTGTGCTGGTCGACTCGATCGTTCAAGCTTATTGTAAATCCTATGTTTGATTTATTTTCATCCACATCTGTATATGTGTATGTTTCCTGGAGTATATACATATTCTTCAATAAATAAAATCAATAAAACAAGAACAAAGTACTTATCTACATATGTATATCTGTGTATGTATTTACATAGCCACTGATCCCGTATACAATAAATAATCTTAATATAGTTCAATGTTATTATAATTATTATCTTCATTTCTATGTTTATGTTATCAATCGATACTTTTTAGCTTCCTTGTAACATTTGAATCTTCTTTAATCATAATCAAGTAGGTACGTTGATGAGCTACGCACAGCCTTGTCCTATGGTTTTCTCTATATTTATTCACGGTGTGTTAAGGGGTGAATAAATATTATTATGATAATCATTATTATATTATTTACATAGATGAGGTGATAATATGTTTTCTAGATGTTCAGAATTCCATGAAAAATACAGTATGATTGTTATGAAGTCCCTATTGCATCGATAAATTATTGACCCCAGAAAATATCAAAAGGGGTAGACTGAATCCTTTATGTGAAGAAAACCGTTTAAATTCGATTTTTCTATTCATTCCACTTCACATGGCACTTATCTCTCAAATTACTCCCTGTTGGAAGATTTTAAACATGGCCTTCTTAAAAAAAAATTATTTTTCCGAACACGCGTTCTATTCAACCCAGGAATATATAGACACGCACCGGTGATATACGAAATTGTGAAAATAATTGTGAATGGTAGAATACATGTTCTAATTCTACACTGCTAAACTGCCAGCAGAAAAAATACTTTTCATTCCTCAACGTTTTCTGACCTACCATATACAGGGTGTTACCAAATAAGTGCGAAAGCTTTTAGGGGTTGATTCTTTGTCGAAAATTGAAGGTCTTTCATGTAAACGGTAAAGCGGTTTTGGGTTTTTTCTTGGTTTTTCTTCAACTGTCAAGCCAAATGGACACTCTAGATAAATGTGATTCACTCCGGAAATAATAAAGACCCTCATCGTAATTATGAAAAATCTTATATGTTGAAGTAGCATGTTCAGTTCACATATTCAGCACCTCGACTATTCATTCAACATTTCTACCATTCAACTGGCAAATGCAAGAGATTCTGAGAAGGTTTGCACATTGATAGTTATCCAATGATTCGTTGGTATAGACCAGTCCACGACACCAAAAGTCAAGCAACGCTACAATGGGAAGAGAGTTGTGCATAAGATCTTCCGCGTTTGAATTCCACGACACTAGGTTGAGCTTTACTTAAAAAATTGTGGATGGCCTTTGCCGGAAGGTTTAATATCAAACAAGACCACGTAGCTCTCCTGATGATTGGGAAGCTATGAAACAGATATACACGGATGGTGGCTTTTTTGGAATTGAATGAAACATATCCCTTTCCTTTATAAGAATAATATCACTACAAATAGAATAAATGAATAGAAACAAATCATTTTCAATTCTGAAAATGAAAATCACTGATAAGTGGATCAGTGGAAAAGTACTATCCTAGTGCTGTTCATAAAGTGTAAATAATAATTTGGAAACTATCATTCGGTTAAGAGAGTGAATGACAGATGGCATTAGGGAGTACATTCTCCATCAAATTTATCATAATTCATTCTAATATTAATATATTTTATATTAATTTATGAAATATGGTCAATATATTACCCAAATGACCATACTATATATCATAACAATTGTATTCCTAACAAAACTCCTACCACATCTCGTGAATCAACTTCCATAACGTCATTTTGATAACAATGTTATCTCGATTCCTAATCGAATGATTCCCCCGAGTTCGTCCTCTGATAATTGAGTTATCGAAATGCACAGAGCTGATATTATTATAGATGAGTCGGTGATATTATTCAATGCTGATTCCTCGGCGTAATTTCCATGTTGATATCTAAACGTGATTATATGCCACCATCCCAGTCACAAATAGTGGGTGCAAAATATTCTTGGAATGAACACACAAATTGTTATTTTCTCCTACTCTCACAAAAAATCATCAAACCAATCGAGCTGAATTTTTCTTTCGCCTGCTTTTGAATGGCATTTAGGAATCGAAACGTCACATCCAATGGAAAAATTTCCTAGAAACGGTTGAATCTACCGAAAACAGATTCTTCAACACACGTTTTTCCATTATTTTTCCCGTATTCGGAATAACATATCGTTCATTATGTTTCTGAGGTTCGTGACAATCAAAATGTTGAACTATTTATTGTACGTTTATTTACACTCAACAACACAGGACAATAATTCACCCTTATACTTCAACAACTCAATGGAAATTCACTACTAAAATAATATTGTTTCACTGTTTCTGATCTCCATCACTTCCGCAGTGGTAGAAACATCTATGACGGATGATTTTGCAGTTTTTTTATCTGTGAGGACTATAAGCGCCCAAAATCGACAACCGACGAACCTGAGGTTTACTGAAAAATTCAATGTCAATTAATTGAACTCTTTTCTTCAAAACAAACCTTGGACAGATAAATACAGATGTAATGAGATACACATTGCGTATGGAAAATTTATTGAAAAACCAACTAATCATTTGAAAAATTTCACCAAAATAATCACGTCGCTAAATCACCACGTCCACAAAACCAAATCCTGCATTACTGTAGGTCTAGTAAAGTCAATCAAGCATAGGGACATTCATAAAAAAAACTACATACGCTTCACTCGCATGAATTGATGTATAGAAATTATAGAAATCTGAACAAATTATTCAAAAACACAAAGAATGACAACTACAAAAACAAACTATTAGAAGCTCACGGGAATTGTAAGAAATCGTGGAAAGTCATAGAAGAAGCCTCAAATTCATCTTCTTCAAAAACACACATTAATAATTTAACAATTTTCAATCCAGAAGAGGTGAAAATAATTGAAAATGTGGATGAAGTACACATTTTCAAGGATTTTTCTGTCAGTATTGGAGAGACAGTGGCAAAAATTATTAACAAACCAGACTATTAACAAAAAAAATGCAGAAAAACAAAACGTATTATCTATCTAAATGAAGTCACAAATAATGAAGTTGTCATGAGAATCTCTAAGTTGAAAACAACTGCTCTCCTGGTCCGAGTAGAATATCATCGAATGTTAACAAAAATTGTCATTCTCACAGAAGTCATCCACTAGTTCATATCATCAATTCAACTTTCAGAAAGGGAATATTACCAAAGCAACGGAAACAAAATATCGTTACTCCAGTCCATAAATCGGGAAACCCCCAACAATTGAATAATTACAGACCTATATCGGTAATAAGTAATTTCGCTGGAATCTTTGAGCAATGCCTCAAGGATAGGATAGGCTTTCATCAACATTATTCTTGGGAGTTCTTCTTTCAGCAGATGCATTTGCAACGAAAACTAAACTAACCATATGGAGTGACAACTGCATTGTGCAAAATAGAAACTGGATGCTCCTTATGGTGTTCATTCCTTTAGTTGCTACAGGCAGGTTTACACACATTGACCATAACTTTCTGGTATCTGGACATTCGTATCTCCCATGTTATATGGACTTTGCCCAAGTTGAGAAACGCAAACGTGTTTGTAGGTTATTTGTACCGTTAGATATCAAGAAGATGATTGGAGAAGTTCGTCACAAACATCCATTCCATGTGGTAAACATAGTTGAGGCTGATTTCAAGGATCTGAAGACATTCATAAATGCCTTTTCGAATACGACAAAGCTACAGATTTCTTAAGCTTCCTGGATTCGGGTTACATCAGAAAATCCTGCACAGATACAGATAAAATGCACTTTCAGTGAAAGTGAAGACTGGGCAAGATGCAACGTATTCAAGAAGAGAAAACGTATACAGGATATCTGCTCCCACCCAATACCTTTCCTGGAATGTGAAAATGGTATAACCACAGCAAAAGTGGATGATCTGAAAGCTATTCAAGAATATATTCCACTGGAACATTATCGCTTTCATGTGGATCTGATTGACAAAACCTCTCCACTAACACAGGAGACCTAATCAAACCATTGTTTTATTTAGTTTGGTATTTTTAATGTTTTTTTTATGATAAAACTCCCAAGTTTTTGAATAATGTTGCTTTTCTTTTGTATAAGGTAACATAGGTCGTTAGATCCACTGTAATATGTACTGTCACATAGACTTTTCTCGAGAATATGTATTAAGGTACTTGGACCCTTTCACCAATTTATATTTTCAATTGTTTTGTAGTTACCGTTAATTTTTTTCCTAGTTTTTCTCGTGGATCATACCATTAGGAAGTTGTTCCACTGCAAAACAATATTCTACAGCTAACATGATAACAACGAATTGCTCCAGAAAGTTTTTTCTGATTATCTTGGATTAACGTTTCTGACGCATAGACTCTTTAGAAATTTCATTGTTCAATTGTCAGTTGGCAATCGAGAAAATAACGAACCCTCGCCCTATCCACTCAAGGAGCTGAATATATGGCTTCAAGCCATGCACCTTAAATAACTGATCCTTGATATGGGAACACCATATCAAGCTATTGAGTTGTTCGATGATTATATATCTGCTCAAAATTCATCGAAGAATTCATGTATAAACATATAAACATAAAAGAACATTTTATAGGCGAGAAAGTACAAAATGTAGAAATAGTTATTAACCACAAATCATCAGGAGACATGGAAGCTGATATATTCACAAAAGGAGTTGTCGGACCCCGAAATGAATACCTCATGGCTGTTTTGGGACTTGATCCTAATAGATGACGAGTGAGAAGGAATGTTGGTATTTGACTTTTTCACTCGACATAGAATACATCATCATCCTGTATTCTGAACAAGATGAATAGTTGATATGAAAAATTATTGTTTTTTTGACATTGTCATATATATTACTTGATATTCGTTGTATCTGATTATTTCGTTATATTTCACATTTAACCTCTCAGTTCATTTTAGAAAGACCTTCAGCGTATTCCGACAGTATACCCAGTATATACATAATCATATGGATGAAGGGGTTGAGGTAGATTCCATTTACATCGACTTTAGCAAAGCGTTTTACAAAATAGATCATAATATATATCTTGCGTTGGTTTTCTTCCTATGTTTTCAACATATCACAAATTGTGAATATCTACAGGTATTGGTAGTATTATCAACAAAACAGGCTCTTACTGAATTTGAACAAATGCCCTAAAATTTTTTTGATAAGAAACGTACAGAAATTTGAAGTCAATTATGAGATTTTAGATACTGTTTTGAATAGAGTAATCGAAATAAAAAATTTAGGGCTCATCTCAGACTCTAATATGACCTTTGTCAAACACTTCGACTATATCATCAGTAAATGCAAATAATGTTGGGCTTCCTTACTCGAATTTGCAAAAAAATTCAAAAAGGGCTTTAGAAAGAATTTGAAATTAATATGTGAGGTTTCTGAATTCCAGAATGAATGGAATGGATGGTATTGAAAATCTATCTAACTAGACAGCTATTTGGTATTTTAGAGCTTGAGAAACGCCGAATGATTACCGAACTATTATCTCTCTATACACCTCACTCCTAGAAATACTCGAAACACATTCTTTTCCACTATTGATTATGGAAATACCAATGCAGGCCATAATTCTCCAATCATTATACTGAATAAGAGCTTCAATGAAAAAAATTCGTTCGGACATAAAGTTAGGAGTTTTTTTTTCACCCATGTCAACAAAATCTATCCTATCTATTTGTATTTTGTAAAAACGCATTATTTTTAAGAACTCAAATGTATTTCATTCCAGTTTTCAAAAATTCTAGAGCTAGGGATCAGTTACAAATTATCAAGGAATAAGCAAGCTATCTATTAGTATGGTGGACAAAGATAACCCAAAAAATTGCCGCAGTTGAGATGAGCAAGATACAAAGACTTGCCTGCCTCAGTGTTAACGGGAACTATGGGAACAACACCAAAAGCAGCCATGAAAGCACTACTGGACCTTCCACCGATTGACATAATAATCATGGGGGAGGTAAGAATGGGACTTCTAAGGCTACAAAACACGAGCAACAGATCAGATCACAACAAGATGAAGGAAATAGTGGGAGGCAACATTCTTGGAATGAAACCAACGAATCCCACAACTCCTAGATACTTCTTCAACACGACCTTCGAGGTGATCATAAAAAACCGAAGGCAATGGACAGACGACACCATCAAGGGCAAACCTGGAGAGAGTGCTGGTATATACAGTGAGGAAAGAAACTCCCAAATGAGCACCTCACTGGCAACAAATACTTCCGAATTCCAAGCGGAAATATACGCAATCTCACACTGCGTGGAAGAAAACAACATGGGGGAAGTGCGCATCACATGGATCAAAATATGCACAGACAGCCAGGCATCACTGAGGGCTCTCGCGAACCCAAAAGTGATATCAAATGCCGAAACGAACTCAGTGTGCTCGCAGACAGAACACAACAAAATGATTTTGATGTGGGTGGGTGTCATCGAGGGCAATGAAAAAGCTGATGAACTAGTCAGGATGGACTCATCAACTCCATATATTGGCCCAGAACCTGCACTCGGAGCGCCAAAAACTCAGCCGTCCGAGACTGCATACGGGACTGGGTCGAACGAAAATAAAGGGAGCGCTGGAAGGAAGCCGCTCTCATGCACCACGGTGGAAACATATATTGAAGAATCGTCGAAACAAAGAACTGAAGAACTACTCAAGATGAGTAGGAACCAAGTCAGAACGATAACGGGCCTTCTCACTGGTCACAGCAATGGAACCTACAAATGGGGCTGTCAACGGAGAACTTCCCTGCAGACAATATGGCAAAGGGAAAGGAACGGCCAAACATATATCGTCAGAATGCAAGATCCTAGACCGCAAAAGACAAGCAATATTAGGACAGCCAAGGCTAACCCCTGAAGAATACAGCAGCCAACCGGTGACGAACCTGTACAGACTGATACAGGGGACTAGAGTCACGGAGTGAGGGCTGTAAAACAAAAACCGGAAGGCACAAAAAGCCCAAGAGGCTGAGGTGCAGCTAGCGACGATGCCAGCATCCGATGGGATGTATTTCGAGAAAAGGATTAGAAATTCTCGTATATGACATCATGTTTAACCTTTGAAAAGTGTAATGATCGAATAACTACACGGATTCCTCACTAAATGCGCAATATAAACAAATCTAGTGATATATACATAGTATATACATAATCAGATGGATGAACGTGCTCAGGTAGATAGATAGATAGATAGATAGATATACTTTATTGTCCAAGAATTTCTCATTGACAAAGTAAGATAAAAAATATAGTTATTAATAAAAGGATTGGTAGAACATATAAGTATTGAAATCGATTGAAAAAAACAGAAATATGAAAAATAGACAAAACAAAAAATAATTAATAAATAAATAATAATAATAACCTTGCATAAAAAAGAATTAAAACAAAATTAAAAATTAGTCAAGCAAATAACATATGTATTCACATATACATATATATGGACCGTCGTACATGTTAAAAATAGTATTAAAGCAGATAAAACACAAAAAAAAAAGAGAGAGAGAGAGAAAAAAAAACAAAACAAAAGTGTTTACATAATAATTATTTTAGCATCACTCTACAGTATTCGAGACATGTTCACGTGATATTCCTGCAGGCTATAAAAAGCCTTTTCAAAAAGCATATTTTTAACTGATCTTCTGAAGAGTTTATGATCTGAAATGTTTTTAATTAACTGTGGCAAGTGATTGAATATTCTCCATGTACACCGAATTCAGCAAAGCGTTTGACAAAGTAGATCATTATTGTTGCTGAAGTTTGCTGAAGTGGATGTACATGGGGATCTCTTTCGTTGGTTTTCTTCCTTTGTTTTTTATAGATCACAGATTGTGATTATCAACGGATATCAGTCCAGAGATTTCACTTCTACCTCGGGAGTGTCTCAGAGCTCACACTAAGGCCCTCTCCTATTTTTAGTATTCAACAATGTTATCAAAGAATGCTTCGAAGATAGTACACTCGTAATTAAATCATTGGATAACTGTGCTAAGCTAAACTCCTATCTGGGGTGGTCCCCCCAGTATTGTCAATAAAACAGACTTCTTCTGAATTTGAAGAAATGTTGGACTATTTCTTTCATAAGAAACGTACAGAAATTTGATGTCAATTATGAGATTTCGGATACTTTTTTGAATAGAGTAGACGAAATCAAAAATTTGGTGCACATCTCAGACTCTAAGATGAACTTTGTCAAACACTATGACTATATCATCAGTAAATGCAAATAATGTTGGCCTCCCTTCTCGAATTTGCAAAAAAAATCAAAACGCGATTCGCTTTACATTCGTTCATTGCAGAATAAACTTTGCTCGAGTAATTTTCAATCCTGGGTATAGCATATATAAAATCAGGTTTGAAAGAGTTTGAAATACATTTGTGAGGTTTCTGAATTCCAGAATAAATGAATCCCATGATATTGGAAATATATCTAACTGGACTGTCATTCGGTATTTTAGAGCTTGAAAATCACCAAACCATTATCTTTACACATCACTGCTAGAAATACTCAAAACACATTATTCCTCAATATGGATTATATAAATACCAATTCAGGCCAAAATTCTCCAATCATTAGACTGAATAATAGCTTCAATAAAAAAAAATCGTTCAAACATAAAGTTAGGAATCTTTTTCCACCCATGTCAACAAATTTTATTTTATCTATTTGTATTTTGTAAACACTTATTATTTATAAGAACTCCAATGTATTTCATTCCAGTTTTCAAAAATTCTGGACCCAGGGATCAAGTTACAAATTATCGAGGAATAAGCAAGCGATGTATGTTGGGAAAAGTATTAAGAAGTTTAGTATTTGACATTATGGTGAACCGTTTGAAAAGTGTAATGATCGGTGAACAACACGTTTTCTTCACTAAAGGCGCAATAGAAACAAATTTAGTGACATATAGCCAGTATGTACATAATCAGATGGATAAACGTGCTTAGGTAGATTCCATCTACACCGACTTTAGCAAAGCGTTTGACAAAATATATCGTAATTGTTGCTGATACTTGCTGAAGTGGGTGTACATAGAGATATCCTGCGTTGATTTTTTTCCTACGTTTTCAACAGATGATATATCGTAAATATCAACGAGTATCAGTCTAGAGTTTTCACTGCTAATTCGGGAGTGCCTCAAGGCTCACAGTTAGACCGTCTGCTATTTTCAATCCTTATGAATGATATCACAGAATGCTTTGAAGATAGTTAATTTGTTCTCTACGCAGATTATTTGAAAATATTCTCTGTAATTGAATCATGGTATGACTGTGCTAAGCTAAACACCGATCTAAGGCGGTTTTCCCATTATTGTCGACAAAACAGACTTTTTCTGAATTTGAGCAAATATTCAACTTTTCCCTTCACGAAAAACTTACAGACATTTGAATTCGATTATGAGATTTCAGACAGTGTTTTAAATAGAGTAAACGAAATCGAAGATTTGGGACTCATCTTGGACTTAAAGATGACCTTTGTCAAACACTATGACTCTATCATCTGTAAATGCAACAAAATGCTTGTCTACCTTATTCGTATTTGTGAAAATTCGAATCTCAAAAATCACTGAAAGAATCACTATGATATTGAAAATATATCTAACTAAACAGTAGTTTGGTATTTTAGAGCTTGAAAAACGCAGAATAATTACCAACCTAGCTTTTATGTTCAAGAAACGAATCCTTACGATCCTCCCACACTATTTTCCCTACTTATACACATACATCCCTGCTAGAAATACTAGAAACACATTCTTTCTCAATATTGATTGTGGAAATTCCAATTCAGGCCGTAATTATCCAATCATTAGAGTGAATATTAGCTTCAGTAAATATTCTAAAAATTTTAATATCTACTTTCGTTCGAACATAAAGTTGAGAAAAAATGTTCACCCATGTCAACATAATGTATTCTATCTTCTTGTATTTTGTAAACACGCATTATTTATAAGAACTCAAATTTGTTTCAACGGATACTTTCCCGGTTTTTTCCCTGTATGTATCCCAAAGATGTAATGTAAAGTAAATAAATAAATACATTTGAAAGAGAAGTAATATATGAAAGCCTAAACATGACTACAATAATATCTTCCTGATTTCGTTATCACATTAACGTGATCCATTGAGGAAATTTGAGACATTATATTCCATTCAGTAATCATCTGGAGCCAACCTCTATGTTTCCACTCCTCGGAGAGTCAAAATTATTCAATACCGAAATTCCATGTCTCATATAAAATTATAATATATTTGCAGATAAATCAGCATTGGAATGATTTCCCTATTCAAATGCGAAATCTTACCCTCATAGTATCCGTCAGAAATCGCAAGTATAAAACAACACAATGAGCTTAACCGGCTCATCGCGCCTTTGTTTCGCTTCAAGTTCTCAATGAATAATCTTCATAAATCTCAATTGATAACCTCCAAACATCCCGACGTATTCCTCTCCATATCTCCCAATTTATTATTATACCCAACTTATAAATCAAAATCTGGAATAAAGTAATGAAAACGTTACCTCAATAAACATTAATCACAAAACAGGAAACACCTCCACTTAAAAATAACGCAGAAATTTTCAACGTCTTCCTGCTTCCCAAGAAGTTCTGTGGGCGTTTCACAACACCAATTCAACACTGAAAAACACAAAGTCAACATTAACAACACCAAACATTCGAAGACATAAATCGTTGTACGTGATTTCAAAGACGTGAAAATTGACACGGAGTTTGTACTTTTCAAAGTTCAAGTTACGTTCGCGGGGTGAACTTCCGCGTGGAGAGTTACAAGTATCGATAATTCCCACCTAGACAGCACCCTCTGAAGGCGTCGCGACCACTGCACTGACTCCGCCCGGACCGAAGAGCTGGCCGTCCGGATTTTGCCGAACTCGAGCGACCGGAGTCGAGATTCGACATCCTCCGAAGCCCCGGAAACAACGGCCGTGAAATAGCTCTAGTTGATGCCCGAGTGTCATGTTGCACCTTGGGCTTCAAAACAATAGGATGCGAGTAGGCACTTTGTTAAAAGTTACCCTAGGCAGAGAGTTCTTATTTGTTGGGGTTATCGGGTGGCAGCTAATGGGATTGCGGGTCATTAGAATGGAGATAGCGAATGAGATAAGGGGGTCCGATGTATGAGGGTACAAGTTCGAAGTTGAATTTGCAACCCTAAAAGTTTAAATGAACGAAATTTCGCTGATGGAATCGGTGCGAGGCATAAACGAACCTTCTCCGAAGAGAGTACAGCGTCGGTTCATGATTACCCAGTGTCGCATCTGGTCAATTTTGGGGGGATGGGAAGACCAAAATGGGATAAACCGAAATCAGTTATATCAGTCATACCATCATTCTGAAAAAAAGCATTAGGGGATAGTCCAGTCAATGTTTGCTAAAAAATTAGTTATGAACAGACTAGTGAATGGCCACGTTTATACCGTGTCTTGGTATGCGGACCAATGATTATATTCCAACCAAATTCTGTTAGTCAGTGTGGTATAAACTGTGCACTTGGTCAAGTAATTAGCTTGGTTTGGTACCGAAACTTGTTGTGTACCAGACTATAATACTAAGTTGACTAAGATGGTATAAACAGTATGATAAATTTCACCAACCGTGACTGTAAATTTTGGTTCGAAAGATTGCTAAGCGTTCTGTTGTGGTTATCGCATTCGCTGGATGAACCGAAT
Organism: Gonioctena quinquepunctata; assembly: GCA_018342105.1. Taxonomy (NCBI): domain Eukaryota; kingdom Metazoa; phylum Arthropoda; class Insecta; order Coleoptera; family Chrysomelidae; genus Gonioctena; species Gonioctena quinquepunctata. The sequence goes on along the minus strand of JAFIRS010002359.1, from coordinate 88,745 downwards.
GGAAACAATAGTCATAAAAAAAAGAGCGAGAGAGGGTTAGTGAAAAATATGTCATGTGATTCCTAACCATAGTTTCCGCATCATTACCTCGGATATTGTTCAATATATTTTTGTTAGTATTTTTTATATAAAATGAGTTGCTGCAGTTCAGAACCTCCTATAAAAAAGCCCAAAGGTATCAATTGGGCAGATGAAGAAACCAGTGCGTTTCTCCAAATATTTTTGTACAAAAAAATTATATCAATTTTGGATGGCAAAAACTTCAAACATATAGACGTTTACAAGAGCCTTGAAGAAGACACGTTGAGTAGGTGCTTTACAAAATCTGCTGAACAAATGAAATTTTAAATGACTGAGCCTGAGCTCACTGACATCCAGACATTGTCATTGACAGATGACACAATTCCGAATTAGTTAGCAGATTGAAAAGGGAAACATTCTCAATTGAATTTATGAACATCCTGTTTATATTTTCAACAAATCAATTAGTTAGCAGAGTTTCAAACCTTTCTCTTGGTTATATGACTGAATAAATACCAAACCACCACCAAGTTGGTTAATTAATCATTTGGCAAAACACGATGTAAATAAACGATTACTAAAACATTTGGTTTGAATTTGGTCACATACACTTGGTAAGGTTACCAAATTCACATACGGTATAAACGTGGCCAATAGTTATTTATTATACAAGGGAAAAAAGTATTATGGTTGTGTTGTCTCCCAACGCGAAGCGGGGGGAGATAAAAACCGAGAATATAAAGTTGAAAACAAGGTTGTGCCAATTTGAGTTCGTTTCGTATCATATTTCAATATACGGAAAGCTGTTTTCGATTAAATTTTGTTTCAGTTTTTTCTTGAACGTATTGAGTGAAAATGATTTAAATTCAGTAGGTAACCGGCTGTATAAGCGAACAATCTGATACGGAAGAAAGAAGTTCTGTGTTTAGGCGCTGTCAAGTTATTCCGAAATCTCAAGTTCAGATTGTGTATATCTGTTCTGAAAGATAACTTTCTGAATAGGTAAGATGGCTTTCCAGTTGTAATAATTTTGTGGAAGATCGCAGCGGAATGGAGTATGCGCCTAGGCTCCATATTGAGACAACCAAGATTTTCAAGATGCTGTGAAACATGTTCCCATCTTCTTGTGCCTGTGATAAGTCTGATGCATGAGTTTTGAAGTTTTTGTAGCCGCATTCTGTCTGATTTCAGTAGTCCCGGGTTATGAACTACGTCTCATAGCATGAGTTTACTTTTCTGGTTCAATATATTTCTACTTGAATAAATAATTTTAAAATTCATGTACCCTTGCTTCAAAATATGAGTAATTTGTGTCCTGAATTTAAGAGCACTGTCGGGGTATAATCCTAATTTTTTTGTTATTTCTGTAGTGGATAATTGGACACCATCTACGGCTACATTAACTAAATTCTTGCAACGGTTTCTTGCAGCTGTTTTTCCAAAAATCATGACATAAGATTCAGAAGCGTTAATAGTTAGACAATATTCATTAGAGATCATCATTAAAGAATTCAAATCCTGATTCATTTGTTCGAGTGCATGGTTGAGATAGTCTTCTTTGAATTCTGAATACAATTGTATATCGTCTGTGTAACAATGCATTGAGGATGAAGAGAAGGGGGTCCAATATTGATCCCTGAGTGAGTTTGACTTTTCATTATTAAGTATAATACACTGAGATCGGTTATGAAGGTAACTTCGAAGGAGTGATGTGGCATCCAAGGAAAACCCTAGGTAACTAAGAATAGCTATAACTAGTTTGTGATTAATTCGGTCGAATGCTCTCGAGTATTCAAGCAATACTAAAAGACAGAGTTTGTTATTGTCGATGAAGATATGCACATCATCGAAAACTTCCAAAAGGGCCGTTGTACAACTATGGTCAGCCTCAAATCCCTTTGACAGTATGGCAATATATCGAATTCATTTAAGTAAGATCGCATTTGTAAGTTCAACATTTTTTCGAAGGGTTTCGAAATGGCACACAAAATACTAATTGGACGAAGGTCACTCATATTCTCTGGATTGGTGACTTTTGACAGTGGTAGGACATGTGATTGCTTCCAACTCGATGGGAAAATATTCCTTTGTGTACAATAATTGAATATTGTAACGAATTTTTCGTTACTTCCTTATACATAACCAATTTCTCATAATGTTTTCGGTTATCCTTACGGTCGTATGGGTCAGTAGTCACTGCTGAAATGTGCCCTTCATTATCGGCTTTGGATACGTGACCAGGACATCGTTTCGATCGAATTTGTTTTTTCCGTAGTGTTTTCAAATATAGGAAAAAACCGAGAATGAAAAAACAGGTGAACTATGATTCCGTCGAACCGAAAGGATAAGCGTCCTCTTTCTTCGATTGACTCTCTACAAAGGCAGGTGGACTGAATGAACTGATTTTGGTACGTTACGATCTATATATTGAATGATTATTGTTGAGATTGGTGAAGTATACTTGATTCCTCATTTTGCTATCTATGTTGTAATTGATTAACATATTTCTCTGCTTTTAATATGCTTATAATATTCGAATTCTTGGAGTAACTGCATGGTGATTTTTGAAGGTTAAGTATAAATTCTATACTGTGAGATTTTTATCACCTTTGGGAATCATCAGTGAATTTCCGATTAAATTGGTTCATATTATTTTATATCCAACATATCGTATATGATACCCCCTTTGGCTAGTTTCTGTCAATCTTGATTTGTGTTTTCGATTTGAGTGAAGAAAAAACCAAACAAATATATTTCGGCTATTTTGGCAAAGCACTTATAGCACATGTTGTGGCTGACCGTAACATCTGTTCCGAGCATTGGGGACTAATTTTTCCTTGGAAATCAGTTCTACGCTTTTTCATTTTTTAGGTACCAGGTAATTGGTAATTTCGAGTGGATTAGCGCTCACTTACCTCACACGACCAGTGGATTATTCCAGTGATTCCGATTGAAGGGTGTATTCGACTTTTCTGGGACAGTTCGGCAGTACCTTATAGGACAGCTCTCTGGTAAGCAATTTTTTTTATTTTCATAACTACATGTTTATGAGATTAATTTTCTTTTCTCTTGAGGAGGAATTGCTTCTGGAGAGGATTGTACCTCTGGCTTGACTGGTCTCAGAACACTCGATTTAATATATGCCTCAAGCATAAAATTTGATTCACGTTTAATAAGTTCCTTATATCAATTTACTTCATTCAATTCACAGTGTTATTGGATTTCTGATCGTTGTGGAATCAATTCATTTCAGTTACAACCTTGTCGCCAAGAGCAGGGAGATTCATTCAAAATTTTGAGAATTACCTGTCTCATCGATTTGAAAAAGGAATTGCCGCCCTATTTCAAAATTATCGTTATCTGAGAGAGTTGCGCCCACTGGAAGACGTGAGGTCTCCCTCTTCAGTTTATCTTTGGAAATTCTTCAATAAAAAGAATTATTTAACTTTATCTTTATCTAAGAGAGTTGTGCTCACTGAAAGACGTGTGTCTGTCTCTTCTTATCTTAACTGAAGAGTATACTTTTGCTCTGACTATTAGAGTATTTTGGTTATAACGCCATATTTTCCTATGGTACTTGCTTTAAAATACTAAATTTTTTCTCTGGCAACCTTTAGATACTTTTTTTCTTTGAACATATTAGATTTTTCCTCTGGCAATTTTATAGTATTTTACTTTAAAATACAATATTTTTGCTCTGGTGAAATTTCAAGGAAATTTTTATATTTCTTTTGGAATACCTTTCCTCATTAATTTTTTTTACCCTTCTGGTACATAGAATCACCCTATCAAAACTTACTTGTTTCAAAATTTTAATGAATTTGAACATAACGTTTTGGGTGAGGTTTATTTTGTTTGGTTTTAAATTTTGCTCATTTTCAATATTTTTTAAATTATTAAAATCAACTTGGAAACCGTAGAAACCGTAGAAACCAGCCTTTTGCATCTCCCTCCTTGAAGACCTCCGCAGGTATATCCGTATCACCAACAGCTAGAGGAATCGTGATTTTGTAAATGTTCAGAGTCAAAAATATTTTTTTTTTACATGTAATTTTTCAAATTTCTTCACAAATTTTCTATACTCTTTCAGTACCATTGTTAACATTTGTTTTTTTATATCTTCATCCAGTCAAATTACCTTTCAGTCAAGAATAAATTTGTTAAGTTGATTTCTTGCATATTTATTTGCCTTCCCATACAAGCTAGGTGACATTTATTTAATTTTATTCATCTTTGGATTTTGTCTTTAGCAAGCCTGGCGCCCAACTCTTGAACTAGTCAAGTTAATGAATGTATAATTTTTTTAGTGGCCCAATTTGATAAACTAGGAAAAGTCATTAATTGAACCTTACTCACGGCCTAACCGTCTCCGTCTGAGCAGCCTATCGGCAAAGTGATTTCACCTTGTTAAATTTGAATCATATAATTTAAAATCTGGGGTTCAAAAATAAAGGGTGTTATAATATATGTGATATGTGCGTTAGAATCATGGGACAACAATGTAAAAACATTTGTTAACTCATCTTATCAGGTCCCACAGCATTCGATTCAATGCCCAGTAATGTAGTATAAATTTCATCATCATTCGTTTCATGGTAAGAAAAATTATTATCGTTCAGTGTCAGGCGTGGAGTTATTATTTGAAATGCATCCAAAAAAATTATTGTCATCTGCAACATAGGGTAAGGAGAGGTTTACTACATCCTATTCCGTATACTGAACAATTGTTCTATCATGAATGTCCTAGTCTGGATTGTTCAATTAATGAGTATCTTTTACTCACGCTATCATATCATTTTCACAAGCTTTTATTCAACTTGTTTCGTTCGTATGTCATTCGTTCTGTCATTCTTTCCGGTTCAGAAGTTGTAATCAGATTGACCTGACATTTGGCAGGTGTTCATATTTCCTGTGCCAAGCATTATGAAACAAAGTGGCGGCTCCAAGATGGCGGACGAAATTCGTGTTTATGGTCCGATTCGATTCAAAATTGGTCTGTGGGGGTTTTCGGGGTTGGAGTTTATGAACTTCCTGAAAAAATTCACAGATTCAAGATGGCGGTCGAGTTTTATAATTATTTCCTGATTTGATTCAAAATTGGTTCTGGGGGTTTTTGGGGTCGGAGATTATGAATTTAGTCGAAGATTATTGATTTTTAGTGAAAATTCATAAATTGAAGATGTCAACTCCAAGATGGCGCATGAGTTAGTCTTTAGACTGATTGAAGGACTAGATAGCACAAAACTTTGAGGAGAAAAAGGCCTCTTAATAACGATGCTTCAACAAAAATGCATAGATTGATGGGGACTACTGGTTATCAGTGAAAACAACACTACCAATATCCAGCCTATTATTTTCCTACTTGTTTTACCACGGTGTTTAATGTGTTGCCTACGTATCTTTTCTACTCTGCTTGTCGATTGCAAAGACTTTTGGTCATCTTCAGTGACATTTATGATGCCGAATTGATAACGTATCGACCTAGTGGTTAGCATTAGTAACCACGTTCTGCACGATAATCATGTATGTGTTTTGTTATCTTAGTCTCATTTTTATATTGTTTGTTTATTCAAGTCTCATTCGAACTGAAGCTTGTGTTAACAAACAAATTTCTAAAAACATTTCTCATACAAATTTAAAAATAAAATCATCGTATTATTGAGTAGACAAATCTTTTGATTTAATATGTTAGATATTCCTGTTCATTCAGTTCTTTCGGAGTCTTCTGGCAGTTTCACATCAATCACATCATAATTCAATTCAAATGTCGTGGTCGTGCGTTGTCAACTACAAAAAGCAAACATTATAATTTGATGAAAAAATAAAAAAATGGAGATGTCGTCAATCAAGAATGAAAAATACGCACAACCACAGCATTTGAATTGAATTATAATGTTATTAATGTGAAACTGCCAGAAGACTTCAATAGAACTAAATAAACAGGAATATCTAACATATCAAATCAAAAATTTGTCTACTCAATAAGACGATAATAGCAATCAACACCTAATTTGTTTCTTACTTATCAGTTTATTTTATTTTTCCGTACTCGGGTTGCAGTTTTTTTATGGATGGAAAATCAAAAAAAATATGCTGTCAAAATTTTAGCTCTTAGGTTCAGCGGTTTGGTCTGGGCGTTGATCGTATATCAGTCAGTTAGTCACTCAGTTAGTCAGGACATGTTATATGTACATTTTTCCCCAAACACGAGATTGCTGCAGTGAATGGTTGAGGAGATCCCTCGACTGTTTTCTGTCTCCATCATCAGATCAACTCTGGGCCTCCATTATGTTGTAGTATCATCAGAACTACACATGTGTGACAAGTTTCCACAGAATCGGTTTACAGGTGTAAAATCAATGAATCATCCCCTATTTTTCTACCGTCAGGGGTGTTATTTTTTTCAAATTCAAACAGAACTAGCTTTGAAGCAAGTGAAAATTCATTAGGTGAACCAATAATCATCCCCCATTTTTCTACCCTCAACCCATTATCCCCTATGTTTCTACCCTTAGAAGTGTATTTTTTTTTCAAATTCTAATGGGACCAACTTCGAAGCATACCCTATACAATGGAAAAAAACATTTGAATCGGATAACCCAGTACAAAGTTATGCGTGGTAGAATCGGTTGAGAAGTAGAAATTCAGTGGGTGAACCAACAGGAGAGAATTATTTTCCCAATTTTTTTTTTTTTTATGTTCTGGTTCCCACGAAAAGGGATATCCTGTAATGTTCAGAGAACATCGTGGAAACCAAGGGAAAGAAGGTAGGAGTTGGTGTTCTTCTTAAATTTCTGGAGGTTGTATGCCTCGGGGAACACCTCCCTAGGCAATGAGTTTCAAAGCCTCGCTGTTCGTTGGATGAACGAGTCTTTGGAAAGTGATGTTCTGCAGGTCTCCGAAGTGACCACGAAGGGGTGTGATGACTGAACTTGACGGGTTAGTCTCGAAGAGACTGCCAAAGCAGGAACGATTGTTGATATTTCAGAAGAGCATCGCCCATGAAAATATCTATAAAATAGAGACAAATCGCCAACTTTTCTACGGTGTTTCAGACAAGTGAGCGAGTTTGTAAGCGAGGCATCACCGACAAGACGAATTGCCCTTTTTTGGACAGAATCCAATAGCCTCAGGATATGTTTAGGTGCCGCGCTCCAAATATGGGAACAGTATTCCAGGACAGGTCGGATCTGTGCCTTATAGATCATAAGCAGCTGAGTGGGGGTGAAATAGCTCTTGGCACGAAACAAAAAACCAAGTTTTTGGGATGCACTTTTGGCAATGGACCTCACGTGATTTTCCCAGGAAAGGTTATTGCTGATGGTAATACCAAGCATCGATATGGATGACTTCAGTGGTATGGTTACTCCTGACAAAGTTATGTTAGGCACAGTGAGATCGGCTTTTCTAGAGAAAAGACATGCTTGTGTTTTGTTTGCATTGAATTCTACCAAGTTATTAGATCCCCACTCGAAAATTGTTGCTAAGTCCATATTTATATTATTAACATTTCTTCCTCGTTCTTTTCTGGTTTCACGGGCTGATATAGGGGCCCTGGAAGAGAAAGCGGTATGGAGGGTACTATCATCGGCGAAACTGTGTACTGGACATGAAGTTGCTTTCAACAGGTCGTTGATGTGGAGTAGAAATAGTGTTGGTGCGACAATAGATCCTTGCGGAACACCAGCATTTATGAGTAGAGTGTCAGATGAAACTCCATCGACCACTACATGGAGAGACCTGTTTGAGAGAAAACTAGCAAGCAGAGAACACAGCTGAGGGGGCAAGGCATAAGACGGAAGCTTGGCAAGGAGTCCCTGGTGCCAAACTCGATCGAACGCCTTGGAGATATCTAAAGCCACAGCTGAAGTTTCTCCATACTTCTCAATAGATAGCTGCCATATATGTGAGACGTAAGCGAGCAGGTCACCAGTTGATCTCTGATGGCGGAAGCCATATTGCCTATCGTTGACAATTCCTGAGTCTTCCAGATATTTCATGAGCTCGATGTTGATGGCTTTTTCCATGACCTTTGAAATAATAGATAGCAGTGCGATAGGTCTGTAGTTGCTAGGTAGGGCCTTTTTGCCTTTTTTAGGGACTGGCTGTACTCTTGCAATTTTCCAATTGGACGGAAATACCCCCAAATTGTAAGAGTGGTTGAACAACTGCAAAGAACAGGTGTTAGTTCGGGGGCACATTTCTTGAGAACAATCGGCGGGATTCCGTCAGATCCACAGGCTTTGTTGGTGTTGAGACCCAGCAAAATCTTTCTGATAGTACGTTGGCGAAAGGTGATCTCGGGCATGTGACTGTCAATAGGTGTAATGTTCGGGGGTTGTTTTCCCGATGAATACAGAGTGGAATTTCCAGCAAATAGGTGCGCAAAGATATTGGCTTCTTTCTGGGCAGTCGTTGCTAGTGTTCCATCTTCTTTGGTTAGAGGAAGAAATGAGCTGGAAGTGAAGTTCCTTCCCACAGCTTTGGCGAAAGACCAAAATGAACGGGATCCGTTAGGACATTCAGCAAGTTTTGATCTTATTTTGGCATTGTGGGCATCTTTTGAGCATTCTATTGTCTCTGTGCATATGCCTCTAGCCTCGACATATGCTGCTCTGGTCTCAGGGCCCGGATTTTTTAGCCATCGATGGTATGCTGCCTGTTTGGAAGCCACAGCTCTAGAGCAGTTTCTGTTAAACCAGGTCTTATCGGATGATGTTCTTCTTTCGGTATTCGGTATGTAAGTTTGCATCCCCAACATGATGATTTCAGAAATTGTCTCAGCACATCGTATTGGATCTACTGAAGAGAAACAAACTCTCTTCCATGGAAACGCTGAGAAAAACATACGAAGACCTTCCCAGTCGGCCGAATTGTAATGCCACATGAGACGGGGTGGTATTGTGCAGCTCGATGGTAAATGGAAACAGCATGTTGTGGAGATGAGGGTGTGATCAGAGTTTCCAAGTGGGGCACAAACTTCTATTCTATACGGGTCAGGATTGGTGGTGAGGAAAAGATCTAGTGTATTGGCAGACTGGTTGTTGACATAAGAGATGCGGGTTGGTAGCTCGACCAGTTGTTCTAGACCATGAGTGATGGCGAAGGCCTCGGCTTGACGACCCGCATCATCTGTTTTGTTAGAGAATTTGAGCCAGGCAGCGTTATGTACATTAAAGTCTTCCATGATTATGGTTTCAGCTGTTGGATGGTTCTCCTGAATGTAGTCCAGTTTGAGTGATAAAAACTCAAAGAGGTCGTTATATGAAGGTTCATTAGGTGATAGGTAAAGGCAGCAGAGGAACTTAGTCAGTTTGGTATCAGATAGCTTGAACCACATCACATCAAAGTCTTTCGGTTCCAAACTCTCTTCACGCTGGCATGAAAGGTTAGCCTTAGCATAAAGGCAGACTCCACCTTTGAACCTGAATCGAGAATAGAGTTCGTAACCAGGACAAAGCATATGGACCTTGTTGGTGGACGAGTTTACTTGTGTTTCTGTTAGAGCCAGAATATCCGGTTTTTTCGTCTGTAGGTGATGGTGGACGTCATTGATGTTCTTGTTGAGTCCGCGGATGTTGCAAAAATTAATCTTCAATGTTGAGTCCCCTCGAGTACCTCTCGCCCGGAAATCCGAATGGAGAGGTATTTTGCTTCCGGAGTGTTTTACTCTAGGAGACTTCATCATAATTACTATTAGGATGCACCTGACAATAAAGGAGGAATTGGGGAAAAGGAAAGAGGGAGACCGGAAAGTATCGACCGAACACTGAAACATGAAATGTTCCATTTCACAGCACACAAAGTCGATATGGTGGTATTTCACCGGGCGATGAGACCATCTTCCACCTACGGTTATCCTTTTAGTCGCCTCTTACGACAGGCAGGATTTACCATGGGGCTATTCTAAAGCCGACCCCATACAGCTAAAAATCAAAATGGGACCAATTTTGAGGAATACTCCATCCATCAAAAAAAAAATCATCAAAATCGGACTACTCTGTAAAAAGTTATGCGTGGTCATACATAAAAAATATACGCGTCGACTAGAAAACCTCCCCCTCTTTTTTTCCCTGTTAAAAAAACATTCAAATAGATATATAAATATTCATAGGCGTCAAACTACCTGGAATAATATTCCTACAATTGCCACCCCCAATTTGTTTTATCTCATGATTTCATTCAAATCGATTGAATATAGAACATTGATGACATACATTTGAAACGGTCAGAAACAGAATCCCATTCGGATCCATCAAAAATTAAATCACTTCCAAACATTGAATGGTTTCAATTGTTTTTCAGTCCATCGGACGAATATTCGTATGTCTCTTGAGAAGAAATACTAACTAGAATCAAAATGGGAAAATTATTTGGAAAACGATCCAAAGTATTGATCAAAAGTAGTAAATTAGTGACAACTAGAGATCACGCATTATTCTGCTCAGCTCGAGAAGCTCATCTCTCCATGGATCTATATATTTCGGAGATCTGGAAAACGAAATATCTCTACTGCTATGTATAGATGAATAATTGATGAATCTCTTTTGTGAATAGAGAGAAAATAAAATTTTATCGGGTGAATTCGACAAAATGGGATTGACAAATACAAATTGAATGGAGCATAATTGAATATTCAGTTGTATGTGACAGTCTGATGAAGTTTATTCATTCGTGAATGAATGTTCCTGATGATTTATTATCACGTGATAAACAAAAATTCGAAACAATCAAGAACAAATGTCGCCACATCCAAAAAAAAATTAATAGGTGTGTTGTTGAAAAGTAAAAATAATGGTTAAAATATTGTCAATACATTCACAATTATAACAAAGATGAAGAAAAATGTTAATTTATCATTTTTGATGATGATACTATGCTAATTGCATACAGACTTGGCACTTCATTTTTTTGTAGTTAGAACTTTGAAGAACTAAAATTTTTACGCGCTTGTGATTTCAATATATGATGGATGGCATTGCATTTTCAGTATCTTCAATCCGTTAAGAATTCAGTTTTCAGAAAATCATCTGTCTCTTTCATGAATTTCACCACCCTTTTTAATTGTAACCATAGTATTTGAATATCTACTGATATCCACATATTTGTCGAAGTAATGTTGTACATTACATTGAATAATTACTCCATGGAGTGAAAGGCGCACATCCAAGCGATAAATTGGATATTTATGTAAAAATGAACGTCAAATACCTTCTTATCCTTGCACCAGATGTCAATTTCTTCATTTTTCCGAAATCTGGGGTATCAGCGTACTTAGCGCAGCTTCCGCTTCATTATCAATACTCAAATTTCCAATCACTATATTTTCCCTTGGAATCACCCTCTATATAATTTTCAAACCTTCAAATGGGAAAAAGTTGAGAATCGTAACGTTCATGTTTCACTTTAGAACGTTTTCCTCTGGAATAAATGCACTTCACTAGTTTTATTGTACAATACTTTTATTTTAGTTAGCATATCACATATTTTTAGTATCATAGTATGTCTGGAGAACAATATTATGATACGCCCCTGCTTCCTGCCCACTGACTCTGAATTGGTTTTCGTTTCTTCGTTCGGAGTGACAAATCTCGATTTTCGATTAATACAATGTTGCCAAGCATCCATGAGTAATTTCTCTGGACTTGTCGATACTGTCGTCTAGGGTTGGAGAAAGATTGTTTTCTATTTTATATGTATCTGATATCATGGGTTCATCACATCGAAGGGCCTATATTGTGTATTTCACGAGATTAAACACGGGCAAAACTCGAAAGGAGACTCTAGGTCTTAAGGAGATCTCTGGAGAGACGGCATATGTAGGCGAGTATGTAGACTCTATTTGTGGGGTGGTCAAAGTTGATTGGTCAACCAGAACCTACTCATTGCCTGGCCTAGTATTGCAATAGAAAATATAATTTTAGAAGATATGGTCCCTCGAAGGTCCACAGAAGGTAGTTTTGGATCGTCACTCCAGGGAACTGTAAATTGATATAAACCATAATTTATCACACCAGAACAGTGAATGCACACATATTCAACGTTTTAGCTATATTTTATTCACTTAATTCTCGATAAAAAGCACCAATTACATTTCATTCGATTTTCAACAATAAATATCACCAATCAAACGTTGGTGACCGCGTTTTGTTTTTGTTCTGTTGATTTTGTCGTTTCATTGATATTCGACGTTGCCTAGGTCTCCAGAGATATATGGAAAATACTAAAATTGAATGCAATGCGACAAATATATTGAGCATCAGAGAGATATCCGTTACAACTTATGAAAAGACGATCTGATAGTCCTGAAGATTATATATACAATACAAGAAGTTTCAAACCCAAATATAATGTTAGTATGCTTTTTGGATGTGTTGTGTAGCTTTTGAGAATGTGACATTCTTCCGACGTGTCGCATTCCAAAAGTTATCAAATACATCAAAATAACAAGGGTACGTCAGAAAATAATTTTGTGTTGATAAGACTGAGACACGCCTTCGGTGTGAGAAAACGAATTCAACCCAACTTGGCTAACATTGCTGTACAAGTTCATTGCAAGACATTGAACCTCACGAGAAAAAAACAACCTCTTGACGAAAATAAAGATAAATTGAAGCATATCTAGATACTGCAATGTTGAAAGTGCAAAGCCGCACTTTTTTGCTCCAAAATTTCGAGTTTTCATCATTTTGGTAGTTTCAGTGGGAATTTCGTTGTTTGATTTTTGAAATTTCGAATGAGAAATTAAATGAAAACGAATTTGTGTTTTTTTTAAATATTATTGGAAATTGTTATTTAAAACGTACCTAGAGAACTAAATGAGTACACATTTACTGTTTTGATGTGAAAAGGAACAGTCAACAGCCATTCACAGTCTCTGGAGTGATGTTCCAAACCAAACTTTATAGAGCTCCGAAAGACCATATCTTTTAGAATTATCTTTTCCTTTGCTATACTGTTTTCATCAGATTTCAAAACATCTGTGGAAATTTTCTGAAGATACGGGCTGGACCTATATCTCTGAATGTAATTGGTAATGCACCAATTCATAAAAATATCATTTGATGGCGTCACAATTAATAAATTTTTTTGATAACCACAATAGCAACCACCCGATAGCTTGTGTATTTTTATTTCAATATGTAATATTTTCGGGTTTTGGGAAATGGAGAATACTCTAACTTCCGTTAACACTTTTCTGCCTGCCCAATATGCGAACAGGTACGCTATATCTATAAAAATCCAAAAAGAGTCATGCATAAAAACTATTCAGTTTTTTACCATACCAAGAAAATATGTTCAGCTGATTGCAGAAGGAAATAAATTAATCTCGTGAATATATCACACAATATAATGCAATAATCATTGATGCAACAAACAAAAAATACAATTTTATTTTACTGAAATAACTCTTAAGGGGCATTTAACGAAAAATATTTTTCGATACTTATTGCGAAATAAGTGTTAAAGGAACTTCTATGTCAAAATATTCAATTACTATCGATATCATGATATTCATAGAAATACATTTTTCTGCTCCCGTATTATAATACGCGAATTAAATATCTGCTACCGATTTATTAGTGTTGTCCATTTTAACACGGATTTTCACTTCGAAACCCATTTTGGTCAATAAAAACACGTACTTTTTTTATAAAACGGATTTTCGGCCTATAGAAACACAAACTTGAGGATAATCAAGTGATATTTTCCTAAATACTTGTTTGATATTCAATTTCAATCGACATTCAATCACAACGCGTCGAAAGTACCTATAAGTATGTCGAGCAGTGAAGAATTATCTTGTTAACACCAGAAATTCTTGTTTTTATTTTATTATTCATTGGTTGTAGAAAAAATAGTGTATGCAACGATCATGTAATATCTATTAACACACTCGCATACAATTTACGACACTCGTATCGTAACTTACCTCGTGCTCATGTATTAATAGCTATCATTACATGATCGTTGCATAATATACTAGTATAACCGGCTCTACACCATCGGCCATGATGTACGATCACAGAATGGGCCATGATTGCCACGATCATTGCACCGCTGTCCACACGATCGTGCATCCTACATTTGTCATATGGATGTTTCGTTATTTCGACAATTTCTGGTCCGACAATGTAGTTGAGTACTTGAAATTGCCTATACAAGACATACATAGGTAGGTATACTCATTTACGACAAATAGCACGCGTCCTCCCCGTTCCATAAACAAATATGAACTGAGTGATCGCCGATCGTGTGGGCACGCACACAATCATGGACGAACTTCCTTCAATGTTTGTCGAAAAACCGACACAACTGCGATTACGCTCCATCGTCATCCATCATGGGCAATTACAGGCAATTATGCCCTCCACACGATGGTGCAAGCACGGAAAAAGCATTTATGGACGTGTAATGAACGATATTTTTCATTATATCTACCTGAAAACCACAGATTGTTAGGAACATTCATTTTTGAAGATTAACGAACAAAAACATGTATTTTTAATTTTTATTAATTCAATTAATTATGGTACAATTTGTGTTGTTGTAAATAGCTAATTCTTTAGCAGCTACTCCATTTTCGATAACTGTAGTTGATGAAGTCGAAGGTGCTACTATATGAGAAGAAGTATTCAGTTTTAGATTTTTCCCTACTGCATTGATTTCTGATGTTAGCGTTGTTTTTACTGTTCTTGAATGGCTGAACAATTTACGAGAAACTTCAATTTTTCTGCTTACCGATTCTCCGATGTAGCTTTCAGCCACAGTCGAGGAACGCCAAACTCCTTGCCTTTTTAAAGCAAGCAAATCTCCTCCGCCCGCGACTAGCATAGATGCTGCAGATCGTCTTGAGCCGTGTCCAATTTGATCTTCCGGAGTTTCTAGGTTCAGATATTCAGCAATCTGCTTTGTTGTTCCACTAATTGTATGACACCCTGCATGTTGAGCAAAACATCAAACATTACGATACGCAATAAATAATATTTCACTATTCATGTGTGTAGGTCTTAGGTTAATATATTTAAGATAAAAAGTGCATGGATCAAAGGGACATCCTTCCTTTGTAATTGTGAAACTTCTTGATTCGTGATTTTTGCCATTTCGAAGGAATACTATCAAAAACCGGCCATTATTTTCCACGTCTTCCAAAGTCAGACGGATCAACCGAATATGCCAAATATTAAAATTACTTTACTCAATAACCACTTCTCGTCTGGTGATTCGGATATGAATTTGGCTATTTGGTCAGCAGTAGTAAATACTTTGGACTTTTTCGGTGTGTATCCAATACTTTCTCGTTTGAGAAATGCAGTAGTTTTTGGTAAATTATTAACATTTACTTTTTATTTCATCGCCAGACAACTTTTTAACATCGAAAATTGACTCCATAAAGTTGAAGCTTTCATGGATCTGCTTTTTTCTGACAAATAAACGAGAAGAATATCATCACTTACATTTATAACTTTCTTTTGTTGGCACCAGTTGCAAAATAGACGATTTTGGTTTTCATATCTCTCACGTGACTATTTGGGCAGAAATTTTGCACTTACTTTTGCCGCTTCACGTGATATTTCTTCCTCTGGTGAACTCATTTTTAAATATTTCCGATAAAAATATCCAAATATTGTCACAAAACAAGCGTTATTTGCCCCGTTGCTAAGGAATTATACAAGCAATTTGCGATTTCTAGAGAACTATCAATAACATTTTTTTTTTATTGGTGCCACATTTTACCCATTTAAAGCACGCCTCAGCGTGTTTAAATCGAACTTTAAAAAACGCGCGTTTTTTAAAGCAACCATGGCACCATCAACAAATCGAGAAACGTGAAGTCTAAATGACAAATTTTTGATTATTGATCTGACAGTAGTACCTTGTAACGTCAAATAAAATATTACTAACAATTCGTTCATTTATATGTGCTCCTCCATCCATTTGATGAACTTTTCATATGCTTTTATATATATATATATATATATATATATATATATATATATATATATATATATATATATATATCACTGGATTTTCACGGTATCAACCGCGATTCTGCCTCACTATTCAAATAATCGATATTAGAATAATTCATTTTTGAGCTCTGGTGACAACAAATATTGATCTTTGATAACAAATTGCAAATGAATATCTGTTTTTCTCATTTCCATGACAACGGAAGTTATACACGAATTCAACCATTTTGCATTATTAGTTCTATTTCTATTTTTTGTAGTAATAATACCAGTATATATGATTTCAAAGTGCACCAATAGTGAAAAATAGCGTAAAGTATTCGTGGCTGCGCCGTCGTGCTCGAAAAATCGCGCGTGTTTCAAAGCTTATACTTATACTTTAATATACTATTGTTTTGACATGTAAGTAGGCAGCTAATGACACTAGCGCACCGTTAAATTTTCCGTGCGGGCGCACGAAAAAATCACACTTTCGGTGCGCTAAATAAGCATGTAAATATAGTGTTTTCAGATAGGTATAATGAAAAATCATTTACAATTGCAGAAGCATAAAAAACAAATTTGCAGTCTTGAAGCGGTATGCTTTGAGCAGCAGAGACGGTAAAATAAAAAAATATGCCATAAGCGAGGAAGTATGTATCAATAGGCAATCGGATAATCACAATTTCATTTTCCTATGGTCGAAAAAAAGACACATTTTCCAACAATACATAACAGAACTATATAATATTTTAAAACATATTTCTAACCTCTTCAAACACAAATAGAACTCGTGATTTATTAGTTTTCTTGGCCTCCAACGTATATACACACCTACAAGCATTATCATTGGCTTGCGGTCCGTTTTGATTGGCTCAGGCGAATCTGGTGTAGAACTAGACAGCTGTCACTCAAACCCATGTTGCCTCTTTTTATCTCCTTTCGATCTTCCGTTCGGCGACGGAGAGTAGTAATACACATTATTTTTCGTCTCGTTACTTCGCGTATACGCCCGTGTAAACGAAGCGAGTTTTTGATTTGCTCCTTATAGAAACATCAGCTTCTGCAATTGAAAATGGTTAAACAAGACTTGAAATTGGCTATACAAATCATACCTACGTGGGTATAGTCATTTACGACGAATAGCACGCGTCCTCACCGTTCCTCAAACAAATATGAACTGAGTGATCGGTGAATTTTCTTTGATGTTTGTCGAAAGACCGACACAACGGCGATTACGCTCGATCGTCACCCATCATGGGCAATTGCTGGCGATTATGCCCTCCGCACGATCGCGAAAGCCTGTATTCGCCCATCATGGCTGATGATGTAGAGCCGGCGTTACATATCATTCCCAGAGAATTCGCCAAATATTGAATTGAGACTTCGCCATAATTTCCAACAACTGATGACTTCACCACAATATGCACAGTTCACAGATCTCCTCTCACTTCTTTCACCAAAATGTTTCAATATATTATTTGCATCTTGTACCCCTCCAGAAGTAATTACAAGTGGGTTGTATAAAGTCAATTCACTTTCCAGAAATAATCAGGTGATATTTAAAAAACCCGCAAAGAATGTCCTTGACGGAAACAAAATCTCAAGGCTATCTCAAAATTTCAAGTATACTGAAATATTCCGTTTCATACTTTCAGCCTTCCGAAAGAGAGAAGGCGAGGGTTGTATTCAGGGGTTTCCCTGAATCCCTTATAAAGAGATTGTCAGCTGACTTCCTCAGCTATCCCGCTTATGATGAATGCAGAGAAAATCACACCAGAAAACCTCACGAAAAGAAAGTAAGGTGCGCGAACTGTAGTGGGGAACACATGTCCAGAAATAAGAAGATGATCCAGCAATAGGAAGAGTTGTCGAAGGAGAGATGAAAACGACTGAGTGTCGAAGAGTATAAATTAATTCGAAACGATTTAAGATTCAGACAAAAATTGATGTATAAATTTCCCCCTGTTGATCTTCCTAATCTATACGAATGAAGACTGAATAAACTTCTCATATGAAACCTACCCCTGCCATAATTTTGGTCTGATAAAGGGATATGAAAAACAATCGACTGCACTCTGGAGTAAAATTTTGTTTTGCCTTCTCTGAAAACATATGTATTCTCCTGTGTATTCTCCAGACGTACGAAACGAGCAATTTCTTTATATATGTTTAATATAGTCTTTTTTATTCTTGGAGGGTACATAATATATTTCATGATCTGCAACTCTGCTAATTTTGAAATAGTATGAATGTTTCACATTGACTGCGGAGTGCTTACGGAATGTCTCGTTGGTAAGTATAACAGTGCTTCCAGACGAAATTGTTTTGGGAATTTTCACTCTGTTGGGTAATACGGAAATATTTGAAAGTGATATTGTAATATTTATTAATGAGAGTAGAATAAAGTAGATGGTTCTAGTAGACAATGGGAGGGCTACTTACTAATTATTTTTAATGATGAAGTGCCTAGCGTCTGTAATTGAATATCAATGGAAATAGTTTGTGGCATTCAGAATGAGAACTAGAACCGAAAAATAAAAATATGGATCGGCCAGGATTCGGACCTGGGACCTTTCGATTTCTAGTCGAACTCTCTGCCACTTGAGGTATCAGTCCTTTTTCGAAACCAGCGATTCATACTTCTAAATTCAGTTCTGTATTAGTTACGAAGATGATGAGGGTAAATGTGATGCATGAAAACATTCACGAATGCACACCCGATGAAATTATATTGATCTATATTTTCATCTTTCAGTTCTAGTTTTCATTTTCTCGTCTGAATGCCACAAACTTTTTAAATTACAGACGCTATCCACTTCATTATTTTTATTACTTAGCTTGAGTCATGCACACTTGAAAATTTCGGGTTTGAAGTTGGTCGACAATCCTATATATGATTGACACCAGCGGATAGAACAATATACTATGGGGAAGTAGTAGTTATATCACAAGAGTATTCGTTGCCCAAAAACGAATAGTTCGGCTATTATTCAATATAAAGAGAACAGAATCCTGTAAGCCATATTTTAAAGAATATAGAATTCTAACTGTTCCTAGTATCTACATCTACAGTCTAATGATTTATATAAAGAAAAATGAAATGAATTTGGAAGCTAATGCTCATTCGCATGTATATCCAACGAGCAACAGAGATCTACTTAGAATAAAAATTCATAAAACTAAACGTTTCGAAATGTCGCCAATCTATATGAGATCGAAATTTTTCAATTGCATGCCCGCTGAGCTGAAGGCAGTTTCAAACATAAACACATCCAAACATTAAGTTAAAGACTTCATTTCCACTGAGGGTTTTTATTCGGGAGATGAGTTTTCAAATTATAAACATTCTTCAAACCCAACACGTAATTTTATACTTAATAAACCTATATGTCTTGCTAAATTGTGTGAGTTATTTATACTACTTTATACGTGATACTATGTATACTATTTCAAACTTATATGTGTATGTATATCTATGTATGTACGTGATTTCTTTATGTTTTTGACATGTCCTATATCATTGAATTGATCTATTGGAAGAATAAATATTCTATTGTATTATATTCTATGGCTTTCTCAAGTGGAGATAAACTGAATTACAATCAATGGAGTTCGATATGAATAATAGGACCAGGTAGTCAGTTGGATATAAGGTAATAAAGTGATCAGTGGACGAAAGATTAACCACTTTCTAGTACACAGATTCAAAAGTGGCGAATCATTCAAATTGATGTGGTTATTCAATAAATATTGTGAATTCGTGTATTTGGTAATCTCTGAACTTCCTAGGAGATTGAGTTTTTGACATGTAAAAGCAATGCTCTTTAGTCAGGAGATGGTTAGCGAAGGTTGAATTAGATTTGCCCTTGATAAAACTATGCCTATGCTCGGTTATGCGTTGCTTGAAAGTTCTACCTGTTTGTCCTATGTAAACACGTGGACGAGAACCACAGTTTGTCGGACTTTTCGATTCGATCTTTGTTGTTTATAATAAATTTCCTCAGAGTTTTATTTATTCTGCAAGCAATATTGATATATTCATGTCTTGAATAATTAGAAATTTTCTCTGAAGGTTTGGCAAGAGAAGTAATAACCCTCCAATTTGACTCCGTATTTGAATCGGTTGGATAAACCTTCACCAGAAGAATAACAATTATAATTATTAATAATTTTAATTCTTCTAGTAAAGGGTTGATAATGGGTTATCTGTTAAGTCCGTTTCTAACGGAAATTTTGATGGATAATTTCGAAATTAAAATTCATAACAACTGTAGCGTGTCAAATTCAATTTTTATTCCTTCTTGAAGAAATCGAAAGAAAATTGATCTTTCAGAAGCTACTATGCTTATGTTATATAGCCTATGAGCTGCTCAGTTCGATACGGGAGGTCGTGGATATCGTTATCAGTCAGAGAAATTTAGGTAGATTCTCCAGCAAGTCTAAAATTCAAAATATATGAAGATAAATTGATCGCCAGGTTATTTTTGAGAAAAATGACCAAAAACAAAATAGATTCCTGTTGAAGATTTTGATGTGCGCTTAGCAGTAAATACTACTATTTGATACATATATTCAGAATTAAATGTTAAAAAACAATGGTTGTTCAATGGTACCTTACATTGTACAGTTGTTCAACGAAAAAACACCAAGCAGTATCTTGTTATAATTTGGTTCGAAGAACCGAGAGGTTCTTCACAAAGTGACAAATCGATAAGGGAATTTATTCTGAGGGAATCAAGTTCCAAAATACAAACGTTGGTATATTGCAACTGCACTCATGATTATACTACATATGAGATTACAGATCAATCCACTATAGGTAAGATTACAAATAGATCCAATGATTACATTATATGTGAAATGACAAAAAAATCTACATTTGCTGAGTCAAACTAGAAATAAAGTTAATTGAAAACAATTACTTGATAAGATTATTCTTACCATAATGCTCAATGTATAATCAAATGGAGAATGTGCAATTCATTCATGACAGTAAAATGAAAAAAGTTGAGAAAATTATGTGCTCAATGAAATATTACTCAAAGCGAGCTGAGATAATTGAAATGATACTCATGCTCGAAATGGTTTAAATAACCCAAAAGTGTTGATCTCTTGTATCAACAACAAATTACTTGGCT
Source organism: Gonioctena quinquepunctata (assembly GCA_018342105.1). Taxonomy (NCBI): domain Eukaryota; kingdom Metazoa; phylum Arthropoda; class Insecta; order Coleoptera; family Chrysomelidae; genus Gonioctena; species Gonioctena quinquepunctata. The sequence goes on along the minus strand of JAFIRS010002359.1, from coordinate 67,630 downwards.
ATCTCCTCAAAGTGAGGAGAGAGAGAGAGAGAGAGAGAGAGCGTAACGTGATATATGCCTCGAAGTGACACGTTAAATACTGCGAATCAAGCTGAAGGTTTGATTCGAGCTAAGAAAGGAAGTTTCGCAATGTTTGGAGATAAAAAGTTGTACTTTGGCTATACTTTGCCTCAAAAAAGATGGAAAATGGTTGGAGAAAGATCTAGCCAATAAATCAAAGAATCCAAGTGAGTCTAACTTCTGATTGAAGTAAAAATGAATGAAAGCAAATACTCACCTGTGAATCTCATCCCTCCAAGCTGCTAGATTAATCTTTATCGAAACCATCGTTTCAGGTAGTGCCTGAGGTAGGAGACTTCGTCGATGTCTCGCTTCACTGGTCGTATTTCTGTGTATCCTTCAACGTCCTCTGATTTTCCAAGAAGGGCTTCGTGAACTAGAAAAAGTTGAAACACGAGCAGAAACGGGTTCTTAGACACTTTCTTGATAAATTCACCAAAACTCGTGAATTACCAGTTTAAGGTTAGACGAGAATATCGTCAAATGAAAATAATGACATTAGTTGTCGGGCTTACGTAATCGTAAATAAGATTGCTAACAATCCTATTTTAAGGAAAATGGCAAGAAAATAAAATGATTGTCAGGTCATCAGTTCCGCCAACAAAGACGGCAGAAAATGGAAGAGAAGGAAAAATTAGCTGATTCTTTGAAGAAATATTTGAAACCGTCAGAAATAAGTGTTTTTCTGAACTTGAAAATACCGACGATGCTTGCCCTAGTTGTTTCTCAGCCCCAAATTCCTCATTTGTTTCTGATTGCAATAATATAGATAGTACCCAGGAACATCATACTGAAAACGTTCCAGCAGCGGAAACATTACTATTTTCTAACTCCACCGTAATATCTGATGACCCTGGAGAGTGGCCCGAAATAATTACATCCGCAGATGCAATATTTCCAACGGAAAAAGGACCACATCAAATTACGAATTGGATCTATCCAATAGAGAGGGAGTTAAAAGGAAGAGGCTGATTTACTCAATATAAAGAGATGCGGTTCACTGTTTCTGTTGCAAACTTTTTGGTAAGTGTTTGATCAACTTGTCTAATAAGAAAGGGTGTTCTGATTGGGAACATTTGTCACTTGTGCTAAACGGACACGAAAAGAGTGACTCCTATAAGAAAAATATCGAATCTTGGTTAAACTTATCATATATGTTATCTAAGGGAGTTACTATGAATAAAAGTCAATTACGTTCATTGGATATAGAAAAAAAAAACTGGTATCGTGTCATTGAAAGAATAATTTCAGCAATGCAGATTTTATATCGTCAATGTTTAGCTTCACGTGGTAGATCTAACGAATTATATGGAAATAATAACCGAAACTTCTTATAATTAATAGAAACGTTCACCAAATTTGATTCTGTGATGGAGCAACATGTTCGACGCACACATGAAAACAAACTATTTAGGCGATGAAATTCAAAATGAATTGATGAATTCAATCGGCTCAAAAGTAAGAACTACTATTTTAGATCTAGTGAGAAAACATGAATATTACTCTATAATCCACGACTGTACACCGGATGTGAGTCATACGGAACAATTAAGTGTAGTTTTGAGGTTTATTTTATTGAACGAGTTGACAAAAAAATTTAAATACGTGAATATTTCATTTGATTTTGCCCTAGAGTACTGGTGCTGGCTTATATAACTATGTGACAGATTCATTAGTAAAATTAAATGTGAGTATATATGATTTGCGAGGACAAGGATATGATAATGGAGCAAACATAAGTGGAATACACAGTGGATTACAAACACGAATCTTAAATATAAACCCGCGAGCATTTTTTGTTCCTTGATCGGCGCACTCATTAAATTTAGTTATTAACGATGCTGCTAAAATTTCTTTTGAAGTGTCCGGATTCTTTGACATTGTTCAAGAGATATATGTGTTTTTTTCCGCGTCAACCAAAAGATGGTCAGTTTTGAAAACGTGCCTTACAGATTTAACTTTGAAACCATCATCTGATACACGCCGGTCCAGTAAAATAGTCGCTATAAAACCTTTGAGATATCAAATTGGTGAGGTTGATGATGCTCTTCAAGAAGTAATGGATGCATCCGCATCTTCAGAAGATTTTAGTACATCACACCTAGCTCGATCACTCGCAACAAAAATCCAAAACTACAATTTTTTATGCTCTGTAGTAATCTGGTACAATATTTCGTTCAAAATCAATTCTCTAAGTAAATCAATGCAGAATCAAAGTATAAATCTAAAAGCTTGTTTAGACTGTCTGAGCAAAATAAAAACCTTTTTTTTAGACTCAAGAGATGATAAGGGATTTAGCGAACTTCTTGTAGACGCCAGGGAGCTGGCCGAAGAATAAAAAATTGAACCAAATTTTTTATCTTCACAAACAGTTCGTCAAAGAAAAAAGAAAGGACAGTTTGATTATGGAAGTACTGACGAACCGATAATAGACCCGATAATGAATTACAAAGGTAAAGTATTCTTTTCTATACTAGATACGACCTTATCATCTCTTAATGCAAGATTCAAGGGGTTGGAGCAACTTAATAACATTTTTGGATTTATTTATCAAATGTTCAGCTTGAATGGAGAAGAATTAAAACACTCGTGTGAAAATTCATCATTATATTTGAAAGATGAAGCACGTAAAGAATGGGATATTGATGCAAATGACTTATTTGATGGAATTATCTCACTTACCATAGCAAAATGAGTTAGATCCTCAGTTAATTCTCCAACACATTTTAAAGGACATTTTAATTTCAACATTTTCAAATACTGCAGTGGCAATACGAGTTCTGTTAACGCTACCAGTATCTGTAGCACCGGGAGAAAGGTCTTTTTCAAAATTAAAATTAATAAAAACTTTTTTACGATCAACTATGGCACAGGCGGCCGCGTTGCTTGGCGCCCCCCAGCGTAAGTTAACAGGAAGCGGGGGACTATAAAAAGCCGCACTCGTAATTGTGATTCCGTAGAACAAACCAAAGCTGGAAGAAGAATCAAATTACCTTTTCAACGGTGTGCAACTCGACCTCTATGCGTCTCGAAATTCTCAAGTTGATATGCCCCCAGCGCTTTCTGTCGACCAATTGTGATGTATCTTCTCTCAAAAAGTAGGACCGGTAATACCATTCAATATATTTCATGTCTCATTGTTTCACATCAAACCGTTCAAAAGTTATCGAGGTAAGGGTACCATTGAGATCCGCACTCATACTTGACATTTCAAATGAATATTGTGAAAAATATTTTGAATGACATTCGAAAAAAATTGGATGGTTGAAAAGGGAATGGAATTATCTGTTCAACGATATGCCACGTGACCTCCCAAGCCATTTGAGATTTTTAAGTTTGTGTCGTTTACGAAGCATGGGAATCCCTGTTTTTGAAATATAAATATATAAAAATAAATATAATATAAATAAAAATATATAGAAGTTGCAATTTTGTTTGCTTATTTGTCAACGTGTTGAAACATATTTGCAAATAAATTTGACCATGTTGATTCGTCCATTTTTCCTGGAGAATTCTAAATAGAATATTCGATAGTTGATCTTATATACAGTCCAACTCCACTTCCGACCATGTCCACCCCAAAAATTTGGTTGACTGAATTTGAGCTGGACTCGTTCGACTTCAAAATATACAGATTACATAACTTCATTATATTTTTTAAATCTTTCCAATGCGGTAAAAGTGAACGAGAATTATGCACATTTTATAGTCATTGCAATATCATATTAAGTTTCAAATAATTCAACTCAGGGCCAGATTAAAAGGTGTAGAGGCCTTGGGGCAACAAAGGAGTGGAGGCCCCTAATTATTTTTCAAACAAGTTTTTATTTTTATTTATTGCGGAACAAATTAAATTATTTCGACACGAGCATATGTAGGTATAATAAAATACAAGAAATAAATTGAATCACAGCGTGAACAAAGGGATTCTTGCGAGCTTTTTTCGACGAAAAATCATTGATGATTTCGGTCAAATCCAGCATTCGGAGAAAATCATTCGTCTCATCGTAATTCGCCTATTTTTTTCATTTTGGAAAATGAGCGCTTTCCAGTGCAATTTGACATCATCACATTCTCAGTTGTTATATCACAAGAGAGTGAAAATAATTCGACAGATTTTCGAAAACTTGTTGCCAGGCAATAAACAAGAGAGACCAACTGGCACGAGTGGCTATTGCCAACAAGTTTGAGAAATAAATCTAGATAATTATTTTCTATATATCGAACTCTCGTGTGGTATTCTTTAGATCATTTTTTGATGTGACGATCATAAACACATTTTCTTGAAAAATTATATAATGTACTAAATCGGTTTTTATTCATTCCACACTTTTCATGCGAATTGATGACAGACGTCAAATTAAAAATATAGGTTGTCAGACAATAAAAACAAAATACCTCAAATTATTCCCGCGACAATTTTCTAGGTAGAATATTCCCACTATTGATTGGCCAAAACGTATATGAATTATTTGAATTGAACGTTTCCATTGGTTTCTAGCAATGTCAAAAAATAATCACTGTAATTTCAATGTTTGAGAATCTAGCTCTGAAATTTCGGTTTTCGAAAATTTGATAGTAGAATATCTCAGATAGATAGATAGATAGTCCTTTTCAGAAAGATTTACATTTGTTGCGGAATGTCATCCTTCTCTCATACTCACACTTTCAGATTTCGGGGATTTCTCTGTTACAAGCGCGTCACTCAGCGGACACTTGTCAACGCCAATGAATAGGAAAAACAGGTATAGACGGGCAAAGTGTTTGTAATATCGGCAGAAAAATAGTCAACAGAATTCGAACTTTTGTTCTATTATGGAATACGCACAGGGCTCTTATAAATAATTTGATGCAATCATATTCATAAATTGAAATATTATTTTTTTTTGCTTATGATTATTGAATTTCATTGTGTATCTAGATCGCTTGTGTCATTCGAAGAATATATCGACAGAATATCCTTCATTTACTAAAAAAAATGTATATTTTTTTTTTAATCCTATGTTCTTGTTTTTCAGCCAATTTCGATACGATATAATATTTTGTATAATAGTATGATGTTTTACTTGGTGACTGTTTCTCGCATATACACATGATTCATCAGATCGAAGATTAATAATAACCATGGATTTTTACAAGAATACGAAACATGTTTTTGGATGTTTAAAACGAAAAATGAGAGCAAAAAGTGGGAAAACTGCTCTTTCGTTGTCAGATTTTTTATATATAATTTTGCATATCCTTCGGTATGTGTTAGGAAATTTTACTGAAAATTTAAATTGTGGAGGCCCCTGTCTTGTGGAGGCCCCGGGGCTGCAGACCCGTTTGGCCCTCTCTCAATCCGGCTCTGATTCAACTTAAATAAAGGCATATTATGTTATTGATATGGTTATTTGTATTCTCATTCTTCCGGTCTTTCCAATGATCGTGGAAGCGTAAAATGAAATTTAATCGACAAAAATGTATTGAAGGCCTAGTAAATGCGATGCCAGTCTGGCATCTATGTAACAACTTATTTCTTGTGGGTGCTCCTTCTTGGAAAACATTTTTCTTTGTCTCATTCACCTTTACGAGTTCTCGATTAAGACTGGAATAGAAAATCAAATGTTTACTTTCAGATTTGTTCTTTTGAGTTGGGTCCTTTCAAAATATCTGTCATATGTTGTTCAATATCCAGCGTGGCTTTAGCCGGGGAAGTAGTTATTTTCTGTTAGATATTTACAAAAATATCTTCATTTTTATCGTGGATTTTTTAATTCACAGAAGAATCTTTCTGATCAATATCCAATTGACAATGTTTTGTTTTTCAATATTGATATGGTGCTGAATAAATTGTTATTCGAAAGTTCTATATTTCGTGTGAAATTTTGTATATTCGAGCAGAGCGCTTCCAGCCTACGACCATCTTCAGTGCTAATTTGGAATGTATAAGATATAATTTTGATGTACAGAGAGTTCCACATTGGACATTTTTGGAGGAAAAGTCCTGTTTTCAAACTAAATAGATGAAAACTGTTGGCTGTGTCTGGGGATCAATTTTTATGACAAACTTAATGGTGAAAACTGCATATCGATATCTATCATCGTTTCTGAGTTACAGCATGTCTTTGAAAAATGTGCATTTTCAAAAAGTTGCTGTAACTTTTTTCCTGTCAGAAATTCTTTGTTTCTCTGAATACATTCATGAAACACAATTTTACGTAGAATTCCATGGTGTATTAATTTATTTTTTCAAATCATATATCAATAGTTATTAATGGAAAAATCATGTTTTTAAATGAGGCAACCTGTATATTCTTGCATATTTCAATAGATCTTGAAATCACCATTCCAAAAATGTGGCACACTTGATGTTTTGCTAGAGTCACCTTTGAAATGCAGAGCTTTTGGTTTTTTTTATGTAGACTTTGAAACGTACACTTTGAACAAGTAGACTTTGGACGACGCGATGATGAAACAAAAAGCAAGTGTTTACTCGTAGCTATCAAATGTTGAGAAAGCTACTCACAGCAGTATTAAAACTCATAGTTTCAATAAAACTGATTTATACTATATTTACTACTAATAAATGAAACTCCAACAATAATAATAATAATAAAGAACAAACACGAACAAACAAGAACAAAATATTCCTTCAGAGGAGGTGTTCGAAATGTCTACCAGATTCTCCTACACACAGGCGGCACCGTTTTTGAAAATTTCTTGCCGAATTAGCTAGTTCAATGGGAGTGAGGGAAGCAAAACTTTGCATCACTGCCGCTCCCAATTTGTTTCTAGAGTTGGTCAGCAAATTAAAAATGAGATCTCCCAACCTTCCTCAGAGGTGAAATTCCATAGGCGTTAGGTCCGGTGACCTGGCCGGCCAACGGTTGGGTCCTTGGTTGGCTATCCAATTTGCAGCCAAAAAATTATTGACAATTGCAGTGTGGTGAGGCGAAGCTTTGTCTTGCTGAAAATATATTTCCCTGAGCTTCATCAGCGGCAATTCATCAACAAGGGCTTCAATTTGTTGCCTTGAAATTTCCAAATACCTCTGAGATGTTATACTGCCATTATAAATGAACGGGCCAGTAATTCTACCCCTAAAAACACCTGTCCATACACCAAATCCAAATCTTCCTTGACTTCTGTGCTCCACAATAGAATAGGGATTTTTTTGTGCCCAATCGTAGCGGTTGAAGATGTCGGCACTGCTCACATGAGCTTCGTTTGTCCAAATACAATTTAATGAAAAATCAAGCACTTGGTTACAATTTTTCAGGAACCACTGGCAAAAATTCATGTGGCGTTCAAAATCTCTTGGTCTGCGTATATGAACTCTTCAAGTCCTGTATGGCTTGAATTTGTGCTGTTTCAAAATTCGCCTAACGTTAGTTCTTAGTAAGCCTGTTGATATTTTTGGATTTCGCGTTGACGTTTTGGGATTATTTGCAACAGCTCCTAAAACGACTATTTCTTCCAACTCCCTATCCCTATTTGATGCATGTAATTTTGGCCTTTTCTCTTCAAATTGACCACCATCAATTAGGTTGTATCGTTATCTTGCAAAAATGTCTTCTCTCTGGATACCTCTTGTGGTACAAATTGCTTGCGGCCTCTGCATTTTTTCCAGTTTGTATAAAACAGACTATCATATCCCATTTTTCATGATTCTCATACTGCATTGCAAATGTGTTTAAAAAATGAACAAAAACCACGAATTGACAAAGGTCTTTACTGCTAGAATCAAAATTTGGCAGCTGCTAGTGATCACTTGCTTTCTGTTTTATTGCCGCGTCATCCAAAGCCTACTTGTTCAAAGTATGCGTTTCAAAGTCTACATGAAAAAACCTAAAAGCTCTGCATTTCGAAGGCGATTCTAGCAAAACATCAAGCGTGCTACATTTTTGGAATGGTAATTTCAAGTTTCATTGAAATATGCAGTAATATACAGGTTGTCTCATTTAAAAAAAATACTTTTCCATTAATAACTATTGATATATCAGTTGGAAAAATAAATTACCATCGGATTCAACGTAAAAAAATGTTTTTATAAAAACAAAGAATTTTTGACAGGAAAAAAGTAACAGCAACTTTTTGAAAATGCACATTTTCGAAAAACATGCTGTAACTCAGAAACGATGATAGAAATCTATATGAGGTTTTCACCATTAAGTTTGTCATAAAAATTGACCCTGAGACCCAGACATCAGTATCCATCTATCTAGTTTGAGAACAGGACTTTCCCTTTGAAAGTGTCCAATTTGGCCCACTTGGTACAAATATCAAAGATTGTTCAGTATCTGTCATAAGAATAAAAAATCATCTTGATTGAAATAAAACTTGTGAGCATTCTCACATGTCTCTGGTTCAGAGAATCACATTTATAATGTTAGTTCAAATCAATGAAAATTTACTAATATTGAAATAACTTTTTTAAACTCTTGAAAATTACTGGCCTACGGCAGCCGTGGTGAGACAGCGTGCTGTCAAGTGTCACGTTGTGTGCAATGTGGTCAGATTCACAAATTTATGATTATGGGTAATGACGTCATTCAAACTTTGAAATTATATGAAGTGGAAAATTGCGTCCGTGAAAAATACATGAAAGGAAAAATTGTGGCATTTCAGACAAATTATTAAATTAAAGAAAAAAAATATCCTCAAGCGGGATTCGAACATACGACCTCCAAATCTCTAGTCAGATGATCTACCAACTGAGCTAATGAAGACATAGGTAACGTCCGCATATTTGTTAGTGCTAGGACGGTAGGAAAGATCTCGAGTACTAGAAGTTAGGAGAGAAAGACAAAAAATACACTCTTTTTCTTCTTCTAACTTCAGGCTCACATCAGAATGTCTTGTATGGATCAAGGGTTTCATGGAAAGACCATCTTTCTCTCGCTTCTTTCAACTTCTCAAGAACAGCCTTTCCAAGCCAACCTTATATGGAATAAGTAGTTTGAAAGTCTTTTCACCAGTTTATTGAAAAGAATCGACTTTGTCAAGCCAACCTTCTATAACTTAAGGAGGTTGAAAGTCGTTCCGCCAGTTTATTATTATCATTATCACCATATGTAATCGATTCTTCTCCTCCAGTAGTTCTTTTACTTCCGCTCCACCAGCCCCAGCTTTGTATCTGTCAACATCGCATCTGTCAGAAGTGATTTTTCCAAACCTCTTAAGATTCTCCTATCCTTTTCCACCAAATTCGCAACAAAACTTGAAACTCACTATCTAGTTCCTCTCGATATTTCTCTCAACCATACAAGGCACTGCTTCTATATATTTTTTTATAATATAATTTCAGAGATTGAATGACGTCATTACCCATGCTCATAAATATGTAAATCTGACATCGCACACAACGTGACACTTGACAGCACGTTGTCTCACCACGTCTGTCTAGCCGTTGGCCAATATTGGCTGGAAATCCTCGATTTTCAAGATGTACTCTTCACGGACGAGGCAAACTCCTCCCGAAATGCTATCACAAACTTTCATAACAACCATGTTTGGGCTCTGGAAAATCCACACGCACTTAGTGAAAGACATTATCAGTATCAATTTTCTGTGAATTTATGGGCGGCACTAATTGATAATTACTTGATAGGTTCTTTCTTTCTTCCGTTCCGACTGAATGGCGCAACTTACAGAGATTTTTCAGAAAATTAATTTCCGGGACTACTTCAGAATGTACCATTAGAAATTCGTATCTGCATGTGGTTTATGCTCCGGTCCATTTAACCGTTGTAGTCAGGGAATTCCTTCACACTGTCTATCCAAATCGATGGATCGGTAGGGGTGTAGAAGAACCTAACCAGGCGTGGGCACCATGGTCCCCAGATCAAAACCCGCTAGATTTCTATTTTTGGGGACCTTTGAAGTCACTAGTTTATAAAACTCGAGTAGCGAACAGGAAAGATCAAAGAAACCATATAGTAGACGCCTGTGAAACAATAAGAAACACACCAATAATTTTTGAGCGGGTACGAGATTCAATGACTAGAAGACTGAATGCCTGTATCTTTGCTGAAGGTGGACACTTCAATTGAATACAATTCAGTTTCCTTCATTTTATTGTATTCTACATATTAAAAATTTCTTGAAATAAAATGTTGATATTTCTTGAAAATTTTATTGAAACAATTACAGACTTTGCACTCTTGATACAAAAATAACTATTTCAAACGAGTAAAAATAAATAGAATAGGTGGCACCCCCTACAAAAAACCAAAACTATTTACTTAAACGTCAAATTCATTTCCTAAGCATTCTTGTGAAAAATGCAAAATATTGGTAATAGCTTCAACACGCATCGATTATCAAATAATCGACTTGAAATTTTCAAGTCCAAATATCTGGAAAACGGTTGCTTATAGCGACTTGTAACAGGGGACTGCTTTTTCACGTAGATATGATAGAGAAATTTATTTTTTCACTGAAAAATGTGCTAGAAGTACGCTCAAAAAAGTTATTAATCTTCAAAAAAGATAAAGACGTGTAGGTGGCGCCCCCTACGAGTAAGAGCAATGATAACATCAGCATCGAATTCGACACCTCAAAAAACCTCTCAATACCAATTTTCGTTTAATTATGGTCAGTATTTCGAAAGTTTTTTAAAAAATAACGAAAATAAAAATAAAACTTTAACACCCTGTATCTGGGAAACGAAGCGTTTCCGGACATATATTTATCCAAACAATTCATATTAGAATATTGTGAGGAATCACCTCCTGAAGTTTGTCAAAGCACTTTTGAATCACCCTATATACAAGATTTTACACAAAATAAAGTACTTTAATTTTCGATTTGGAATCGTCGTGTACACAACAGTAGTGATTATCATTTCTAATCACAGGTCATCTAGAAGGTTGAAAAATCACTCCACAACTCTGTGATGATATAAATAAAATCGCATTTCGGAAACTTTATTCGCCATTTGGCATCAAAACTCCCTCCCTTGATAGCTATGCCGTTGTTATTTTGAACACTGTGTGCACACCCACATTTCATCATCTCTCGATTCCGTTTTATACTTCCGATAATGAAATCAATAAATTGTCATCCCTCGCCTGGAGACGTGATTAATTGGGCTGAAAAGCACCGACTCCCGGTTTATTCTGTCCTGGAAAAAAAACAATGCACCGCCAGGATCTCCAGCTGCTCATTAAAAGTTTTTCGTATCCGATATCGTCCACTGCTCCGTGAATTCTGAAATATTCACTTGCTTACGACTCAATGCAGAGTAGAATGATCATTCCAACCGTGTTTCGTTCCCATTTGTTTCCTAAAACAATCTGACATATATAATGGTAATTGAGATAATTAGGTAGATGAGAAATCATAAAGTCTAACTCCACCAAAAAATTATTTCAATAGCAATGTGATGAAGATTTACATCAGGAACTGGACATGTTTAGAAGGACTAATCCTTCATCATCAGCAAAATGGAAGGGGTTACAAGCAGATCTAAAGGGGAAGTAAAATGTTACAATTATAAGGGGCAAACATTAAGAGAAAAATAACCTACCATTGTATGGTGGAAAAAATTATGAAAAAATTACACAAAAAATATAACTACAATAACATTATTGTGTCCGCATCTAGTGCGGAATCACTAGTGTTAGGGACCGTGGTTATTCCTAAAAAACGTTTTGAATTGCAAAGGATTCATAAAATCATCAAATACACATGGATGGAAATAGAAAATGAGTTGATGGTTGACATATGACGAAGACTTTTGACCTAATGAACATCAAGTTTCAAAGAGACAGAAAAATGTTTGTGACTGTGACATGGAACCGAGAAAAAGAAGTTGCTGAGTGTGGTGTAGAGATGTGTTATGAAATTCGATCTAGATATGGGAAATCAAAATAGTAAGGAGTTCAAAAGTTTTAGGCTATGAAAATGAATTTGTTCATTGATTCGATGTGAATTAGAACTTTTTATTGCCTTGTTGATTCCAACAGTTTCAAGGAGATTGAGTTTTTTACCTATATCGTTAATATGTAGGTCAGAGTTGGGATCAAAACTGTGCTTTTCGTTTATAATATGGTTAGAAAAAACAGAATTCAGAGTTAGAATCTATCAATCGAACGTGTTCAGCTAATCGTGTTCGGATCTTGCGGCCTGTTTGACCAATATAACACAATCTACAAATAGGGATAGAACAATTCAGTTCATAAACACCAGATTCATCCACTAATGGAATTTTATCTTTAGAGTTTAACAAAAAATATTTCAGGTTGTTAGAAGTTTCGAAAGAGATAGGAAAATTTGAATCAATATTGGCGTTGAGTTCATTAAACAAAATATTCTTCAGTTTGAGAGATAGAGGACCAAAATAGGCTGAAGAAAAATGTTCATTTGGTGAATTAGTTTGTGTTAATCTGAAGTTGTTTTTTTTTGACATATCTGTAATATAATCAATTAATTGTGTGGATTGGGAAGTCGTTGTTATGAGCAATTTATTTGATGATGTTAAGTTCTGTTGAGAGATTGGGATCATCGAGAGGTATAGTAAAAAGGCGGTGAAAAAGTTAATGAAAGGATGAAAATTTCTGATTGTACGGATGGTGAGAGTGAAAAGGGATATTATCAGTGTTGATTACTATCGTTTCGGACGTCCATCGTCTTAATGTATTCCAAAGGTTTTCACGACGTTTCGAATGCTTGTATCTGCAATCGTCTTCAGGTAATACTGAAGTTTAGGTGTACTTACCAATATATGAGTCAATGATGCGTGCAATTCCGCCATGTGCAGCGGTGCGTGTAGTTTCGCGCGGTGTGGTGGTGCGTGAAGTTTCGCGCCTCTGCAGCCCGCCAGAAAGAGCAATCAGGGGTTTCCATACGTTCTTGATCTCAACGCTTGGTTGACTAAAGGCGTTATTGGCTTCGATGTAGGCGGCCTCTTTGAACTTTCGTTTGAACCAATGCTCCTCTCTATGTAGAACACTTGCGTCGTCCCATAGAACTCGATGGTGCTCAGTCCAGGCGTGGTCAGCGATTCCTGATTTTGATGTTTTTCCACGTTGAGTCCATTTTTTGTGCTCATCCAATCTTACCGATAACGATCTCTTTGTCTCTCCAATGTAGGAATCTCCGCGATCACATGGAACTTCATAAATGCAATTCTTACTGATTTCATTTTTGTTGTCAGGTTTGGTCTTGGTCAGGAAACTCCGTCAAGTACTGCCGGATTGGAAGCAGCTCTTGATGTTGAACTTGTTTCCGATCCTTCTGATCTTCTCGGAGACACCTCTGATGTACGGAAGGCAGATCACTGTGCTTTGTTGTTGCTCTTCAGATGTCTTCATTCTCCAGAGTTGTTTCAATACTTCTTCTAGGAGTTTCTTGGGATATCCATTCCGGTGGAGGTCCTCTCTGATGTGGTTTAATTCGGCATCTAGTGACTCCACGTCGTTGCATATGTGCGTCGCTCTCTCTACCGTTCTCACGATCCCTCTCTTCGTCGAACTCGGATGGTTGGAGACGGAGGTGCGGATTTCATTGCTCATTCTCTCAACGTTCACATCGAGGAAGGGTAAGGCACTGTTGGTTTCCATTTCCATCGTGAATTTGATCGAATCCGTGATTCGGTTAATTCTTGAGAAGAAATCGTGGAGATGTTCGTCTCCGTGATTCCATATAATGAAGGTGTCATCCACGTACCTCAACCACAGCTTTGGTTTGTATTCTGCCTCCCGTATAGCCGCTTCCTCGAACCACTCCATGTATTGGCACAGGTAATATTACTTGAAGGTAGCAATCATACAGTGCGGCTTTCAATAGTCCCCCCCCTGTTAACTTTTGAACGGTTCGAAGTAGAACAATGAAAAAAACCGTATTGAATGATATCACCGATACTACTTTTTGAAATAAAAGATATTGTGATTGCCCGATAGATGGCGCGGGGGGGGGCTCATCAACTTGAAAATGTCAAAATGCAAGGGGGGTCAAGTGGCACCTTGGAAAAAACAACTCAATTCTCTTTTCAACAATCTGGTTTTTTTCAATTTCGTTTATACGTTTTTTCACAATATATATTCGAAATGTCAAGTATAACAAAATTAAAAATGCATATTGTGAAAAAAAATATTGACAAAATTCAAAAAAAATATATGTTTGGGAAAAAAATTGAATGATCCTTTCAACTATGCCCCCCGCGTCATTTTTCGAGCAATCACAATGTCTTCTATTTCACACGCACTCACAATTGTAATTCCGTAGAACAACCATAGTTGAAAGAAAAATTTAATAACGTTTTCAACGATGTGCAAATCGACCTCTATGCCTTCCGAAATTTTCAAGTTCATGTGCTCCCAGCGCCCTCTGTCGAGTAATTGTAATGTATCTTCTCTCAAAAAGTAGGACCGGTAATAATCATTCAATAAAGTTCATGCCTTATTGTTTCACATCAATCCGTTCAAAAGTTATTGAGGTAACGGTACAATTCAGATCCGCACTTATTTGACATTTCAAATGCATATTGTGAAAAAACGTTCAAACTAAATTGGAAAAAATTAGGAGGGTTGAAAAGAGAATTGAATTATCTTTTTAACGATTTTCCACTTAACCCCCATACTATTTAAAATTTTCAAGTTGAGGTGCCCCTGCGCGTCATCTATGGGGCAATCACAATGTCTTTCATTTCAAAAAGTAGAATCGGTGATATCATCCAATACATTTTTTTTTCATTTTTCTACGTTGAACCGTTTTAATATGACCTGTGTATCAATCAATCAATTTATTGTGATTAGGAGAGCGATTCAACAAAATAAATACATGGTGGAAACAATATTTCCGCCAAAACGAGTATTGGATAGAGTTATTTGGTTCATACAAATTAGTTTCATAATATTAAAACTTTAAATTTGATCCGAAACCAAGAAATAATTTCACTCATTTCGAGATTATATTTTGTCGTGCATATACGACACTTTTATTTGTTTGATTCAAATAAATTTTATTTGAATCAACAATTTTTTATTCTATATATGAGATAGAAAACTTTTTAGAAATTATATGATGAATTTCTGAAAGTTATTACAACGATTGAACTTGAAAATATGTTCACGTCTCCCGCAAAGAAATGATTGTCATTTCATAAGTGAAAACGGCTATAAATAATTGACTGGAAACAAAAAACCACTCTAAATTCCTTTTTTATATATAATTGCCGTCAGCTGTTTGAAGCATCTGAACTAGGTTGGAAAAAATATAGGGAGATAAAAATATCAACATTTATCTACTACGTGGGTGACGAATATTAGCTTGAAACCCCAGGAGACCGCCAAGTTCTATAAAAAGGTTAAAAAAATTAATTCGGGGCATTCAAATCAGATCGGGTACTTAGACCAGTTCAGTCAGTAAAATTTCCTGTCACTCGACATACGTTCGAGTTATACGGTATGTAGTTTTTTTGACATTACTATTATCGACTCTGTCGATAACCTGCACTGTTCAGTTGAAACAATGTAGTGATTCAAATGGTCAAAGTTCAAGTCAAAAAGAAAAATAGTAATCAAAGTAAACAGTGAACGTTATCATTTCGGTAGCCTCATTTCAAAGTATACACAGAAAACCAGAAATTGCAATTAAAAGATAAAGTAAATTGTTTTATAAATATAAAATAGAATATGTGCGTGTCAGATGAGATCAGTAGAAAAGATGAGAATAATAAACATAAAAGATATACATAAAAAAATTAATAATAAGAGTCTAATATTCGTTGGATAAATAAATGTGTGGTTGTTATCCAGATCTAAATACAGTGGACATAGTGTAAGCGCTCAATTATATATTCTGTTTCAAGTTGGCATATCAGAAAATTTTCCAAGAGTTACTAATTTTGAATGGCATATTAAAGTTTTGACGTGAGTTCTACTTAATTGGAAATATCTATGAACAAACTATTCATGTATTTGAGACTGGTCTTTTATATTTTTTTCACCTAAAGTAAAGTAACTTTGAGTTTTCAACTGTTCCATAGTTTTGATGGAAATGACTAGGAATAAGAATTACTTCAGTAATAGTTTTACAAATGGTTATTAGTATGAACCTATATTAATTATTATAACCAAGTTTTATATTTTGTTGAGTCCAATATATTATACCCAGTACATGTGGAAGTTCAAAGATAATTTTGCATTATTCATATTGTTTATTTAAGGATAATTGCTCCCCAAGAATATTTTTCATTATTGTTCAAATTACTCATTTAGTAGAGTTTCAGATATTTTTAAGTATGACTTATAAATTATTAACTTTTCTTACCATTGATTTGGAAAGATACTAGTTCATTCAACATAGTTTTCTTGATTGTTTTAGATTGTTAAATTAATAAAATATTTGATAATATATACAGTGTGATTGGAAAAAGCTGAATTTATTTTGTAACTGGTTTAGACAGATTATTTTATATGAAAATATTGTTGTTGATCTTAAAGTCATTTTGAAATTGTTAGATTCTTGAAATCTCAGTTCCTTCATACATGGGCTTTATTAAATTGAGGCAACTTACCGTCAGTTGTAATGCATTTATTAATCAGGTTGTATTACTTATTTGGAACTTGTACTATAGAAGTTCTCAAGTAGTATTGATTAGAATGTCATACCATACAGTGGGTATTTGTTGTAACGAAGTAATTTTTTTATTAGTATAGTTTGTTTGTTTTTATATGTGCTTTAATTATTTGCATAGTATCCTCAACTAGATTGGCGAGGTACATAATTTGAACGATTCCAGCTCTCTAAAAATTCAAAATTAATTTATCTGCCTCTTGATGAAAATTGCCAGTGAGTTTTAATAAATCAATCACACCCATGAACTTGGTAACAACATCTCAACCAAAGTAAAATAAAGTATGCAGGGCCGGTTCGTTATCAATGGTGTTGCAGGTGTGGTATGTTTATTCATAGCACCCTATATATAGCCGGGTCATATCAATGGCTAGTCAGTTGTGGGGTTTTCAAATGAACAACACCCTGTGCCGGTTCGTGATAATTCTACGCGGACGAAAGTTTTCGGGAATTTTTTTTTAGGGAATATAGAAATTTAGACAGGACAACGTCTGTTGGGTCAGCTGGTCAATAAAGAAATACTGAGATTTTCCCCATCTTTTTTCGTAGATCATAGCACTTTATTGATATCATATCCAACAATCTACATTCATATATTGTAACATGTACGTATTTTTTCACACTTTTCTTTTGCCTTCTCATTAATATAAATTACTACAATTCCCCCGAGTGAATCTTTCATTTTTGTAATATAATTGTATTTTCTCCACCTATGAAGTGCATTCTGGTGTAGTGGCTAGAAGTTATATTACATTTTCCTGTTAGCCGTATGCATACATCAACGACCTCATCAGCTTTTCTTGTTCTCATTGAATTTAATATTCACGGTGGGTCGGGCTCTCGACTGAAGCATTTGGACGAGGTACGATTACTCTCGAAAGCAAGAGAAATAAAACTCTCTTACGAACCAATTATTCGAAAGTCAGACAAAGATAATATGATGGTGAACAAAGCCATCAAATTATGAGAAAACATTGCGCTTACTTTGTTCAGAACTAGGATATGTGATGTTAATAAGTTGGAATTTGGCTCAGCGCTTTAGAATAACACACAATATTAGATCTTTATTTGAATAGAATATCCTAATATACAAATAAACTAGAGAGTATGAAGTAAGAGGTATGTGGTACATGTTGGAAAAATATACAATAAAATATTTAACAAACATTTAATGAAATACATTAAAAAGTTGATCATATTATGAGCGTAAAAGTACTGAAATTATTTAAATAATAAATATCATATTTGTGCATTTGAGACCAATTTCTTTATTTTTGAAAATTTTCAGAGAAGGGCTACTTCCAATTACATCAGGTGATTTATTGAACTGATCAAAACCTTTGAAAATCAAAGCGTTCATGGGGTTTTTGTGATTTGTTCTCTTAATATATAAATTATTATTATTTCGAGTGAAGTGATGGTGATAGATTATTGGAGAAGAATAAAAAAATTATTATGAATATAATCAAAATGAGCATCAAACGATGAAGAGTTATCCATCTGGTATCCCAGATATATAATTGTGTTCACTAATTCAATTATTTCATCATCAATGTTGAGGTTAATGTTTTTAGGTCTATTAGGCAGTATTTAAATTTGTATCATTGCTTTCGTTTTCAATACATTCAGCTAGAGTTTATTCATTTCCAAATACTTAATGCTTGCTAATGTAGTATTCACTCTTTCTATAGCCATTTCTGATTTCTCATGACTGCATGCCAATAGTGTATCATCCGCAAAGAAATTTGCTAATTCAGAATCAACAAACAATGACATGTCATTTAAATAGAATATTAATATAAGGGGATCCAGAACACTACCCTGGGAAACTCCAACATCATTTGCAATTTCACACAGGAGTATATATCATTCACTCTAACACGTTGTTTTCTATTGGTCAAGTGATTAGATAACCAGTTGTACACTTTGCCCTCTATTCCATATCTATTCAATTTGGCTAGTAATATAGACCTATCAATGTTCTCAAATGCTCTTTTTGAATCAAGGACCACAGCCACAACTAACTTATTTTTATCAAGTCCGCTATTGATTTAGGGATAGTTGTACTGATGACTCGCACGAGTGTCTTTGACGGAATCCCGATTGATTATTTACTGAAATATCATATACCACTGTTTCAAGTAACTTCTCAATCGAAGGTAAAGTGATGGTTGGTCTGGATGCATTCGCTTAAATAGTACGAGGTATTTTAGGTATCGGGACAATAGTACTACTTTTAAGTTTTTCAGGAATATCACCAGCTTCAAGAGATGTAATGATAAAGTGCAATAGTACATGACCGATAGTCTCAAAAACTTGTTTCAATATTTGGGTGTTTGATATTTCATAAATACTCCGCATTATCCATAAAAAGTATCAATTCACGTAGGTCTGTTAATGTAAGTAATCTGAATTCTGAGAAAGTTTTTTATATATATATATATATATATATATATATATACAGGGTGTCCCTGGACTTCCTCTTTTCCTCTCGGGAATGTATAGATGGGGTCAAAATATTACAATACTTCTATAACTTTTGTTCCTAAAAGCCTTCGTTACCAAGTTACGGGCCCTCAGAGTTACAAAATGAAAATTGTTTTTCTTTGATAACCTTCAAAGTGAATATTCAAAATCATCTTAATTCTGGTGATTGACTAAACAAATGAATTCCTTCGATGAGCTTCAACGCAGGAGTCAGTTGTTTTGCTACAAAGTCAGGAACGGACTACCCCCGATGGTCCACACCCCAAAACTTTGAAATGACTGGGATTTGTCAATATGTTTTAACAAAACAAGGTTACCTGGACAATTTCCTGAATGAAAGTACTCGTGTGGAAAATCGATCGGAGCAACGATTCTTGATAAAAATGCATTTTTGTTCGATGATATCCAACCTGAGATGTCTACCATTATTGGAAAAGATAAATTTGTAATGAAAATAGAAATAATAGGTACAATATTCATAACGAATTTTTATCATGCAAACACGTTTACCTTACAAAACTCATGGTGTAAATAATCAATCGCAAGCCTTAAGAGCAAACAGAAATGCAAAATCCGCTAGAAAAATTGCTCGATATGACCCCCGTCTCTCTCAATACATTTTTTTAGTCGGCGCAAACACCCTCTCTGCACTTGAAATAGTATGCCAGGGTCGTTTCGTATGGCTTCACAATGTAATGTAATTCTATTCAACAAGGCATCTCTAGTGTGAATAGGTGTAGCGTTAACGAGGCCTTTTAGATGCCCCCACAGAAAGGAATCCAATGGATTTGAATCCGGAGACTGCGGTGGCCATGAATATGGCCCACCTCTACCAATCCACCTATTGGGGAAAATCTGGTTCAGATGGTCCCTACAATCAAACTAAAATGAGGAGGAGTGCCATCATGCATAAACCACATATCTCTTCGGGTTTGCAATGGAACATGTTCCAAAAGTCCATTCAAATCGTTCTGAATGAACTACAAATAACGTTCTCCATCAAATCGGTCATGTAGAACGAATGGTCCTATAAGATGGTTTCCTATGATACCAGGCCAAACATTCACGATGAATTTCCGTTGGTGTTTGGTTTGCAATATCCCATGGGGATTTTATTCGGCATATATGTGGAGATTATGAGAGTTGATTACTCCATCTCTACTGAAACCTGCTTCATCAGTGAATAAAACTCGAGTAATAAAAGTCAAATCCTCTCTTTGCTTATCCAGGAACCAATTGGCATATTCCAGTCGTGCTGGAAAATCTTCAGGTGTCATAGCATGTACCTTCTGGATGTGATATGGGTGGAGCAGTTGTTTCCTGATTATTCTATGAATAGTGGACTTGGATGTATGTAACTGTTCTGATAGGTTTCTGATGCTCATTGTAGGATCATCAGCGACAGCTTCCAAAATATTTTCCTCCAATACAACGATATGCACAGCCCTAGGAGCGCCCTCACCACCTCGTTTTGGCAAAACTAAACCTACACTAATATCGAAATCGAAAAAACAACAGGATCCAATTAATTATCCATTAGACATACTCATCCGTGAAACTCCTCAACTTTTAAGCTGTGAATACAAATTTGCAACATCCAAATGTTGAGTATCATGAGATTCAGATAACACAACACGAAACGTGCTCATTCCACGCGTACATACAAAATATGGACTGAATTCGATATTCCATAGTGGAGTAGCTTGTAAGTTCAAAAACACCACGAATCTGCATTTGAAAAAATATCTACATTGTGAATGAAACTTTCAACTAGGTACCGTACTTTTTATTTACGATTTTATTTTAGCATATTTTGTATTATCCCTGTTATAAATGTTGTTGAATTAACGTTAGCATTAGTATTTCTACTGTGAAAATTTTTCATTTCAAATAATGGTGGACGATCGGGTTTGATGTCGTCGAGTAAAACTGCATTTTTATTAAGAATCGTTGCTCCGATCGACTTTCCACACGAGTACTTTTTTTCAGAAAATTGTCTACGTAACCTTATTTTGTTGAAAACTATTGAAAAATTATCTGTCATTTCAAAGTTTTGGGGTGTGGACCATCGGGGGTAGTCCGTTCCTGACTTTGTAGCGAAACAACTGACTCACACAGAAGGCACCCACAAAGAACCGTTTTAAAAAATGTGGAGAGAAGATTCCGAAAAGAACCCAACAATGGAGAACGTAATCGTAAGTGAGGAGGCAGAAATGAACGTTTTGCTTATGTTGATTTTGATCCAACCACTTCGACGCGGGAATTGGAATACCAATGCAATGTAAGTCGAGAAAACGCTAGAAGAATTAAAAAAAACACCATTATCGTGCTTATAAGTAGACAATTAGTTGACAAGATTCAGAAATGTTGTTTTCCACAGCTTACTAAGTTGAACAATTATTCGAACTGCAAGGAAACTCATGAACTAGTTGTAGATTTTTGAATTTATACACTTTGTTACTGCACTGAAATACAAAAATGATATGTAATTTTTTTCCTTAATGTATGTTCTAGAGAAACAGGTAGGTGGCCCATAGGAGTTGCATTCGAAAAAAATGATTTTTTGATCAAAATGTGATGTGACTGAATTGATTAACCAGTAAGTAACACAAAAAATAGTTTTTCAGAAAAAATTAGGTATTTATGTTATTTGCGACTCATTGTGAATAGCTCATTTATCAACGAGGTAAAATAAAAAAACAATGTTAATTTCAATTGTTTTTGAAAATGACATTTGACATAAGGTTTGAACTTTTTTGACCTGTTGAACTTGAATATGTAAAAATATACAGGGTGTTCCATTTGAAAAAACAGAGTTACTGGCATTTCCAGAAAAACCGGACATTCGCCATATTGGATTGTAATGTGATCAAATCCGAAATGATTGCTGATATAACTGTACCGAATTTCAGAAAAATCCGTTCACGAATGCAGAAGTTACAGGGGTGGCCCGATATCCTGTGTCACCCGGTATTATAGTTTTTATGGCACCATGATTCCGTATAGTCCATACTCTCAACTATTTCTTTCATGCTTTCTTCAAAGTATATTTTGGAGTTATCTGATATTTTGGAATTATTTCTCATTGATATAAGTTCTCATACTTTTTCAAACTGTGACAATTTGGAAATTCTATGTCATCACCATTAACTAGCTTTTTAAGAGTTTCCCACTTTGTTTAGAGTTATTTCTGTATCTATCGATTTTTTCAAAATAATATTGATTTTTTTTGCTTTTCCACACATTAACAACATCATTTCTCATTCTCTTGAATGTTTCCCAGTTATTTTGATTTTCTGCACTTGGACGATTTTTTATTTTGCAGTTATCTTCATCATCAAACCATGGCAAATGAGTGCCATGACTACAATTTTGTTTTGGAGGAATATCATCAATAACTTCGTTACAATTATTCAATATTTTTTTATGAAGAATTTCAACATCAGTAGAATTCAGTGACCATTCACTTGATATCAAGTTGATTTATATGAGATCCAAATTATTTTCAGTTGTTATATCACAAAAGAGTTAGAATAAAGTGAAAATAATTCGAAAACTTGTTGCCAGGCAATAGACACGAGAGCCTAACGGTAACAAGTTTCAGAAAGAAATCTGGAGAATTATTTTCAACTTTATCGAACTCTCGTGTGGTATTCTATAGATAATTTTTTTATTTTACGATCATAAACACATTTCCTCGCACAATCATACAATGTACTAAACAGGTTTTGACTCATTTCTCACTTTTCATGTGAATTGATGATAGACGTCAAATCAAAAATATACGTTTGTCAGACATAAAAACAAAATATCTCAAATTATTCCCGCGACAATTTTCTAGGTAGAATATTCCCACTCTGATGATTTTATTGGCCAAAACCTACATGAATGATTTGAATTGAAAGTTTCCATTGGTTTCTAGAAATCTCAAAAAAAATCACTGAAATTTCTAAATCGTTTATTGATTGATTTACTTTGTTATGGATAGTATTGAAGTTTACAGTAATTGTTGAATGTAGATATAAGTGCACATGAGCTTGACATCTGCTCTCGTTCGTTAAGACATAATCTATGAGTTTCGCTGTGGTTAGTAACTCTAGTTGGTTCATTGATTATTTGGGTGATACCATATATGTGCTTAGGATTTTTTTCAATTCAGAAACATAAAAACTATTAGTAGTAATCTCCCTCGTGCTTGAATTACTATCGGAAATATTTCCGAGAGCATGAATTTAAAAAAAAAATCATGCTCGAGGAGATATTTCCAGGTAGTAATTCGAAAACGTGGAAGATTCGGTAAGAAAATGTCACATCGAAGTATTATAAAAAATTATAACATAACATTTTCCTTCAGAGAATCCAGTAGAAAACTAAAATTGACAAGTAGGCTCTGTGCCTGTCAACAGGTAAATTATGTGTCATTGACTCAGTACAATTTCACATTTTTTGCTTTAGTTTTGTGGCATTTTGGCAGATGATCTCGTTTCGGGAAATAAAGTGTGGAATTTAACACCATATAATAGTTCATAGAATTTCTTACAAATAGAAAATTCATCTACTGAGCAATTGGCTCATATATTATGCATTCAATATGAAAAGAAGAAATGGAGCAGATTATAAGGAAAGCGTCGTTAAATTGATGTGGAAGCTTACTGCCAAACAATTGCAAGAAATGATATTCACCAAATTTCAAATTAAATTTGATCCATTTTCCGATATTGAATTTGTAGAAGCTCGATCTGAACGTGATGCTGAGCGTCGACAACTACAAATGGATCCTTCTAAGAAAAAATCAAGTTTCGCAGCATTATCTGATGAAGATTATGGAAGAATTCTTGACCTGTGGGACGAGGCACGCCAGAAGGTCTTCAATGCAAATTTTATCCACGTTTCTTCCCGAGAACTGGCCTGGCGAGGTGGGGAATAAGCGTTATACAAGCTATGAGTATGAGTATTCCCAGTACTAGTCGCAGTGTCTCATCAGGTTCAGAAAACCAACCGGGAATTCTTTATAATAACTGTGTGTTCAACATCAATAATAATTATCAAAATAATGAAAACAATATTAGATAATTAATTAATTATTTTTTATATGAGGCATTTAAGTTTGATTTTAATAGTTCAATAAATACTCTCAATATCTGTTTATGGCACAAATAAAACGTCTTCCTTGAATTTTAGTTACATGAAATAATTAAAGAAAAATTAACAGAATCTTCAGCAGTCCATTTCAATTCAAGTTTTGCTACTAAAATTTACCGAAAATATATTTTTTGCAAATATTCGTGTAGATAGGGCAATTTTTCTTAAATTTATAATTTATGTTGAGTCTCCATATATACCCAAAGAATATGTTCTTAGGATTCTAGTAGTATGAAATGAACATTTTTTTGTCTAAAATAATGTATTATATTAGCTATCAACCAATCTGTATTATTACAGTGAACGGAAGGCTGCATTTTTATAATTTTTGTTTGTCAGGTGACAAACAGGTGACAGGTTGTTATAATTTTTGTTTATCACCTTCCTTGAATTTTAGTTACATGAAATAATTGAAAATAAATTAACAGAACCTCGAAGAGTTTATTTTAAGTGCTACTACTAAAGATTGCTAAAAATATATTTTTTGCAAAATATTCCTGATACAAAAATTTCTTGTTTCATTTTGTAATCATATTGGGTTTCTATATCCAAGAAAGACTTTCCTAGGATTTTAGTTGCATGAAACGAATCTTTTTTCGTTAAAAGATAATGTATGCTATTAGCTATCAAAAAATATGTGTTACTAAAGTTAATGGAAGCTTTACTTTGAAATTTTTTGTTTAGTCAGGTATTCGTTAAAAATAATGAACATTTTTGTTTAAAATAAATGGGAAGCTATGGAATTATCACATTAACCTTATTTTTTCAAATGTTATTTTGTCGGTGTATCTCATGACATTTTGCAAAGAATTCGTTTGATATTTATGGCACGAATGAAACGCCTTCCTTGAACTTTAGTTACATGAAATAATTTAAAATAAATTAACAGAACCTTGAAGAGTTTACTTCAATTCAAGTTCTACTACTAAAGATTGCTAAATATATATTTTTTGCAAAATATTTCTGATAGAAACATTTCTTGTTTCATTTTGTAATTATATTGGGTTTCTATATCAAAGAAAGACCTTCCTAGGATTTCAGTTGCATGGAACGAATCTTTGTTCGTTAAAAATGATGTATGCCATTAGCTATCAACAGATCTGTGTTACTAAAGTGAATGAAAGCTTTATTTGAAAAAAAATTATTTGTCAGGTATTAAAAATAATGAAAATTTTTATCAAAATAAATAGGAAGCTATGGAATTCACAGTAACCTTATTTCTTCAAATGTTATTTTGACGGTGTATCTTATGACATATCCATTAATTAATATTATTAAAAACACTACAAACAGAATGGAAAACTTTAAAAAACATAATCTGTGTATTTTGTGCGACGGAATGGATGATTTGAGGAAGAGTCATCGAAATTTGAGACATTTATCTTTCTTGCTTCAAGAACCCTGTGTTCAATCATCGCAAAAAAAATTAGTGAAGTGTTACTTGAAATTGATGGATCATATATTCATATTTCAAAGGCTAAATTCAACAAAATTGTGTCTAGTATTATATTGTTTTGTAAAATTGTTTTTAACCGCTTTCTTAGTTGTTTGACCAACCCTCAGAAGGTAATGAAAACTTGTACGAGTTGAGATCACGGGGACCTCACCTTTTATAGTGGGATCCAAAACCACTCTTGGGACCTTGAAAAAATTTTTCACCAGCTGCGGGAATCGAACCCGCGCCAGGTGGAAACAGTTGACACAAGACCGACGCTGGTGCCACTGAGCCACAGGCCCCGAAAAATAAATATATATATATATATATATATATATATATATATATATATATATATATATATATGTTATTAAACATAGACATATAACACCTAGTCCCTTTTATTCACCATTGAAGAAAGCAGTACTAGCAGAGTTTCTACAACATTCAAATAATGTAACGAAAGTTATTTAAAATGGAAATAAGAAAGACAAAAAAAAATTATTGCTAGTATTTTTCCTTTGTAAAGATAGACAGATGAGGGCAACAATAATTATTTGAAAGCGTATAGAGGGCTGTGCATTTGACAGAAAAATTATCGGAAGTAATTACACAAGTGCATCAAAATTACCGATAGTTTTCCATGAAAGCATGCTGTTTAAAAACTGCATGAGTTTATTTTCATATTTTGACGAACAAAATATGAAAATAACCGAATGCAGCTTTTTACTGACAACATGCTTGAACGGAAAATTATCAGGTTTATTTTGATGCACGAGTGTAATTCGGTAGAATATTTCCGGAGTTAAAAGTTCCATATATATTGATGGTTCAGTAATGCTTTTTTAGGTTTACTTTTGATCACTTTTTTTCGAATTGAACTTAAAGAATCATTCCCGAACCGTGACATTTCAACGACTTTCAAAATTCAATATTTATGTATGTCAAGATGATAAATGCACATCTTAACAATAGTTACTATAGATACGGACCTGTAGGGAAATTTTCGATACCTAGCGGGCAATTATCGCTGAATATGTCCCGTTTCATGAATATGTCCCGCTTCATATGGGATAATATCGCTGTAATTATTCGAAAATGTCCTGCTTCATATGGGATTCTTAATGTAGGATGTAAATATTCGCTGTAATCACGCCCAGGGTACCCAGGAGGAAAAAACTTCCGCAAAGTTTTGTGGTTGCTATAGTAACGGGCTGCACCGAATAAGCTTCTTATTGGTTAAAAAATGTTGATGTGAAATTTTCACTTATAATACCACAAGAGCTTCAAAATTATCGGGTATTTCCCGATAGGTTCGTTGCAAACAAATTAAGGAGTCAAGTTTTTCAGGTTAAAAAATCACGAGCGCGAAGCGCGAGTGATTTTTCCTGAAAAACTTGACGACTTTATTTGTTTGCAGGGAACCTTGAGGGAAATGCCGATAATTATAATACCACAAGAGCTTCAAAATTATCGGGTATTTCCCGATAGGTTCGTTGAAGCTCGTATGGTATCGGGATATTTTTCCAAACAGTGGTCATTGCATCCCAATCTTTTTCCTCCAACGCTGCTGCACTTGCCCTCCGTTTTTCCGGAATCGATTGTAAAGCCTTACGCTTGGCATCACGAGCTCCTCGAGCGGTCTTGAATGCAGCATCCGAAAATGGGTTGATTTTGATGTCGAAATCGTTCAAATACTTTTCTTGAAGTAATTTGGCAGTCTGATTCCACATTGTTTTTATTGTACCTTCTTTATAGTCTTCTACATCCATTTTCTTCATATTGTAAGCGTAATCTTTCATAATGTTTGCCAATTGCGCTTCACTCGTTTCAGCACTCAATGTGTATTCCCTCTCAGTACAAAAAGTAGTAAATTGGTTCCAAACTGTTTTTTTTTGCCTTCTCCGTATTAATGGGAACATTTCCTTTGACTTTTTTATCGATGGTGGACAGAGAACAAACTCCAAATCGACTCATTTTCATGCAAAATCTCCAATTGTCACAATTGAATTCAACCTGTCAGTTTGAAGTGTGGTTAATTTGACTGGATCATGTTTTGTTTTTTATATATAGCAACTACCAGAGAAAATTTTCAAAAAATTATCAGTATAATACCATGTAGGTTGTACCACGTGACGTCGAATGGTGCAATTCTATTGGTCGATATTTGGGTCGGAAAAATAATCATCAGAGTAGTTCAGATTGAAGTCGCCTACTAAGATACACTGAGATTTTGTTGAGAATATACTGTCAAAGATATCTTCTAGTTCATCTTAGAATTTGGCATCAGACCCTGAAGGTGAGTGATAATGACATCCGACTGAAATGGGAAGCTTGAATTTAATCTTCAAAATTTTACACCAGTAGTTTCTTTCTAGTATATTCATAGGCAGAATACTCAATGCCATTTTCAATGTATATTGCTGTATGTCGACTTTTTGAGTCGCAGCGTACTATATTGTAATTGGGGATTATCAATTCACTTTCTTCAATATCATTGGTTGTTAGTGATATAATTTTGCTGATGGAATGGTACTGATATGGGTACTTTTGATATATTTTGTATCTTCAACTGGATTATTGTTCTCCATCTCCAGTCAGAAATTTTTCATTACTATTTTTCGAAAGATGATTCAAAATTTTTACATTTTATTGGAAAACATAATGAAACACCATTCGTGGGACAATGGTCTGGTTTGGTTATCGATATAATTCAGCTACCATAGGTCACCTAAATTTGAATTAATTGAGGATGTTTCAAGGAAAATGAATTATCAAATAAAACCGGATAGAATTGAAGGAATATCACTTCGTACATGATTGATGTTTTCAGTTCATCAAAATGCAATTTCACCGTATAAAAAAATATTCCCAATGTTCCACGGAATATATTTTCCGTGTAGTTGCATTCATGAAATATGTTTCCAATTCGAACCCAAAGCTGATTATCCTCGAACTGTATTCCACAGTATAACTCATAAGTTTTTTTTCCATGACTGATGATCTAATAATCTCTTGACACGCTAGATTCTAACGAAACATGGAAAATGCCATCAATTTATTTCGAAACAAGGGTTGTAAAGCATCAGCCTTTCTCATATCGCGTTCTATTGTTTTTTTTTGGTAACAAATGCGTTTCTGTTATTGTTTTAGAGAACAAGCAAGGCATTGAGTAATAGATTGATAGTTGTTTGATACAGTGGCGTAGCCAAATGGGGGTAAACTGCTAAAGCTCACATAAGTCTGCAATGATTATCTATGGAATTTCTACTCAATTCAGAAAAAAAACATGTAGCCATGTAACCTCAGTACATTTTGTCAATCATTCACTCATTCATCATGCCTATTTACCCATACGGGGTGTGAGGTGGAGGGAGGAGTTTGTGTCGTTTTGTAATGGGTTTCTTTCACAGATGTTTATTTTCTTCTGCTTCTCCCATTTCATCTTGACCCTACTTTTTTTCCTATTCTTGGCTCGTTCATTCTTTCACTGTTCCCCTTTCCATCGAAGTTGTTTTTCCTCCAATAGCTGGTTCATCGATTTCGCGTTTGAATTATTTTTCGTAGGTAGCTCATTCCTATAGTTTGATTTTTTTGTTTGTGTTTTCGTGTACTTTCCGGGACATTTTTTATAATTCTGTTTTATGTTTTTGGATATTTTTTTTTTCCTATTTTCTGCTGTTATTACTTCAAGGTACTCAAATATTTCCGCTTGTGTAATTTAGTTATTGTTCATATTTATTCAATGTTTATTCTCGCTGCTTCTAATAATCATCGTTTCTGTTTTCCCAAAATTATCCATGCTATATTTTTGAAGTATTTGCTGGCATATTTGAATTTTTTGTTGGTCGATTTTTCATCTTTTGCTATGAATAACAATTCATCGGTGTAACTGTAGCCAATTTCATATGTGTATTTTTCGTTTCATGTTCTTTCGCCTAGGGAAATACGATGGAGCTTGTTGTTTCTCGGGAGTTTATTGAAAAGAAGACTCGTTATTGTAATGAAGAATCAAAGAATAATAAACAATATTATAAATATATATACAGAGTGGCCACTTTTTTAATGGGATTGTATGGGTAACTTTTA
The DNA here is from genome assembly GCA_018342105.1 of Gonioctena quinquepunctata. NCBI lineage: Eukaryota > Metazoa > Arthropoda > Insecta > Coleoptera > Chrysomelidae > Gonioctena > Gonioctena quinquepunctata. The sequence goes on along the minus strand of JAFIRS010002359.1, from coordinate 37,854 downwards.
AACCATAAGAGTTAGAAGGTCGGTCAAATGGATAAAAAGTTGCATTCATAGAAGCATTGTCAAACAGTTCAAACAAATCGAGGTTATCAGGGCCGGTTATTGAGATATCATAAGAAAAGTTAATTCTGTCATTTTGATTTTTCCTTTTTTCCCACTTTATTTCGGATATTATCAAAAAATGTCAATGGAGTTTTTTATTCGACAGTAGATTATCCTCAATTTGACATGATCAGATTTTGTATCCAACGTTTCGTACGCTCTGGGCCACCCTCAACCTCATTTTTTTCAATACGGACCTGCATATTTTATGACACTTTTCGAAATAACTTTTAACGGTGAATTCAACGATATCATACAATGTCATTCACAGTTGATTTTCAGGTGATTTAGACCCTTATCCAAATTTCTTTGGGTCGGATCTGTATTACATTTAGATACCTTTAGTTTAATTAACAACATGCAATACATTTTGATAAGAAACTCAACTTACTCATCTTCAACTGGATGGAACGTAACAGAATCAAAGCAAGAAACAAGTAATAATTATTTACAAATTTCAAGAGGTGAAAAACCTAATTCATAATAATTAAACGAAACTATAATTTAATGAAAGAAAAATCAAATGATTATTCGAAAGTAAATGATGAACATTAATGAAGTGAGTGTTCGAAATGTCCACCATTTTGTAAAATGCACTTTGCGGTTCTGGAACCCATACTTCTTATACATTTGCTTATTTCGTCTCCTTGAATACCTTCCAATACATTCTCAATCTTCTCGCGAGGAATCATTATTGTTGGATTTGTCATTTGTTCCGTTTATACAAATTACAGAATCGAACTTTAATTTGAGATCATTACGATATAATTTTTGCAAGGCTTGGTATTCAAATTTGAAATCATTGTATACGCGTCTCTTGACTATTTTATTAACAGCAGTTTTTGATAAATTGCATTCAATGGCCACAGTTCTCGATTTTTTCTCCGGGTTCAATTGAATTTGGGTCAGAACATTGATATCGTTGATAGACTTGTTTTTTCTTACATACACACAACTCTAGGTTTATTGAATGTATTATTTTCAAGTAGTAGGCCGTGGATAAAAAAGAACATAACAAGAAATGTCATATTATTTGTCACTTCGTTTATTATTGTGTCACAAGAACTTGTCATTAAATACTTTTCTGAGTAATTTCAATTCAACTTATTCGATATGGTAAGATACACAAATGAAGAGAAGAGAGATATGTACGAAGTGTACTTAAAACTAGATAGAAATTCGTTCAGAGCACAACAAAGGTATGGTGAATTATATCCTGAAAGAACAACACCAAATATTAAAATGTTTCGACGTTTATCTACAACGTTACTTGCACATAATTCATTCATCAAGCCTAGAGGTCCTTATGTACGACGAAACGAGCCTGTCAATGACATCAATGTTCTGGCCCAAATTCGAATGAATCCAGGAATAGGATCGAGAGCTATGGCCAGTGAATGCAATTTATCAAAAAGTGCTGTAAATAAAATACTCAAGAGACACGGATACCATGACTATAAATACCAAGCCGTGCAAAAACTATATCGCAATGATCCTGAGAGAAGGTTGCAATTCTGTAATTGGTTTCAACGGAAGGTGCCGAAAAACAACAATTTTGCGCACAATATCATTTGGGGAGACGAAACGACATTCACAAATTCTGGCATGTTCAATCGACAGAAAACCCTCACTTAATTCATGAAGTTAGACATCAATATCGTTTTTCTTTGAACATATGGTGCGGTTTGTTGAATAATCAATTACTGGGACCCTATTTTATTGACGGCAACCTAACCGGAGCAAAATATGTAGAAATTATAGAAAAAATGTTGGATGATCTTCCTATACGGTATCGGCGTAATAGTCCATGGTTCCAACAAGACGGATGTGGTCCACACAACTCAAGAATAGTCACAGACTATCTAAATCGAACTATTCCCGATTCATGGATTGGAACAAGAGGTCCAGTAGCATGGCCTTCCAGATCTCCGGATTTGAATCCGCTGGATTTTTATTTGTGGGGATATCTCAAAAATAAAATTTATGATACTATGAACCCAACACTCGAGATGCTTCGCGAGAAGATTGAGAATGTATTGGAAGGTATTCAATGAGAAGAAATAAGCAAATGTTTAAGAAGTATGGGTTCCAGAACCGCAAAGTGCATTTTACAAAATGGTGGACATTTCGAACACTTACTTCATTGATGTTCATCATTTACTTTCGAATAATCATTTGATTTTTCTTTCATTAAATGATTGTTTCGTTTAATTATTATGAATTAGGTTTTTCACCTCTTGAAATTTGTAAATAATTATTATTTGTTTCTTGTTTTGATTCTGTTACGTTCCATTCAGTTGAAGATGAGTAAGTTGATTTTTTTATCGAAATGTATTGCATGTTGTTGATTAAACTAAAGGTACCTAAATGTAATACAGATCCGACCCGAAGAAATTTGGATAAGGGTCAAAATCACCTGAAAATCAACTTTGAATGACATTGTATGATATATCGTTGAATTCAGTGTTGAAAGTTATTTCAAAAAGTGTCATGAAATATGCAGGTCCGTATTGAAAAAAATGAGGTTGAGGGTGGCCCAGAGCGTACGAAACGTTGGATACGAAATCTGATTATGTCAAATTGAGGATAATTCACTATCGAATAAAAAACTCCCGTGATATTTTTTGATAATATTCGAAATAAAGTGGGAAAAAAAGAAAAATCAAAATGACAGAATTTACTTTTCTTATGATATCTCAATAACCGGCCCTGATAATCTCGATTTGTTTGAACTGCTTGACAATGCTTCTATGAATGCAACTTTTTCTCCATTTGACCGACCTTCTAACTCTTATGGTTTAAAAGTTACCAATACAATCCCATTAAAAAAGTGGCCACTCTGTATATATATATATATATATATATATATATATATATTGTTATGATGGGTTGGTTATTGATTTTAAATTCATATATATTTTTGTGAATTTATTTCACAGATTTTAATTTCTGAATCCCTATTATATCAAATGAAAACTCCGGCTATGTTATCTTACCATTCTCTTTTTAAACCTCCTTCCACCTTATTCCAGCTCAGTCAGGTACGCCTATGAACATGAGTCACCTCCTTCTCAGCAGTCGATTCTGTGATCTGTATTGCCGACTTGGCACTAACGATTCGATAAGAAATGCTGTTCAGTGGAGGAAAAGTGTGGTTAGATAAACCACAGATTGCAGAAAATAAACAACTGGTTGTTTTTATTCAGATAAAAACCCTTTAAACTGCCCCACTCTGCGATAAATACCTTATACTAAAAGAAACAATACTATGAAATGGTGCAATTTGAATATAAATGATGATTATTAATAGGAAGAATATTTAAAATTATGGTCAGTCCTTCAGCATGGAATTCTGATGAATGTTCAGCCGAAACAATGTGAACAGTGGATCAGACACTCAAAGTTATTGGATAAATATACGAAAAGTTGCACTTTGGTGAGTTCGGTGATTAGAATACCTTGTTGCTTCTTCTCCTGTAATGTTTCCATCCCCGTAGACGAACTTTTGAAATTGCAATGACAGCTTATGTGCGTTCTTCCATGGATTCCTCTTCTATACCAGGTAAGTGGAAATAATTGATAATTTATTTCTCCGAGTTGTGCCTTTTAGGAATTTTTCTCGTTCGGGAATTTTTTAACCAGTTTTTTCTTGAATTGTCTTTTAATATCTCTCTCAAATTTTTGTACGTGGCTTCGTTTTTGTAACTTTTTTCAATCTTCTCCAAACTTGTTATCCTCTCCCATGGCAACACACATCTTCTCTATTTTCGCACAGATTTTTAAATTCTGTGTCACTTCCTACGTACTTATTCGTTATTCTAATCACTACTAATGATTTTATGAATCAAAGCTAATTCTGAATCTTACATACTATTTATAAATTGGTATAAAATTATATTTTTACAATTTCTGCTATCACATCTTTCATATATCATCACTTTTCCCACACAAACTCTCTCGATCTCCTATTGGTGGGTTTACTGTTGATGTGAATTGTCATACAGGATGTTCAAAACTTAAATATCAGTTGATCTTACTTTAAATCCAATGTTTTCTATAAATTTGAATTTTGACATGATTTAATTGTGGATTTTCATTAGATATTTCGTTGGTCACATACTTTTGTTGATAGAACTACTTCAGGACTGCCCTCTTGATACATATGCACCGACTAGAGCATAGTATACGATTCTATAATAGTAAAAAGGTAACGAAAATTGCAAAACAACATATCATTAACGACGATAACTAAAATACCTAATAATAACAATGATAATTATAAGTTTAATTATTTTACAACATTTCTCAACATGACAATACATATACAAAGCTATAGAGATATGAGAAGATAAGGAAAAGTGAACTCTTGGAGGTTTATCCATGCTTTCGGAAATATTTATTTCCATCATCATCAGGGAAAAACTTTGGTGAGGTTGGTTTCAATGATGTTAAACATATTCATCTAACATAGTGATAAAAAAAAAAATAAATCAAGGCATAAAACGAAGTTCAAATTTAATCAAAACACATTAACATTGTTTAAAATGATGTGAATATAAACGTGTGCTCTATATGGTGTGACAAGGGAAACTGACAGGTTAGGAATAGTTCCCGCAATTATATTTTGCTGCTTACCCCAATATCCCTATAGTTTTGTACCTAACTAGTCAGCAAATACTACCCACCCGTATATATATATATATATATATATATATATATATATATATATATATATATATATATATATATATATATAGATATATACACATATACATATTATACTTATACCCACATATTATATAAATATATATAACGAAACTTGTAGAAAAACTACTGGCCACATTTTATCGACCGAATGAAATCAAATATAGCACGGAAAAAAAATTCATCAATACGTCGAATGAGAGCCAAATTGGTCGAAATGGTTTCAACTGGCAGCTGCCGAAACATTGAAAAAAATTTCAATCTTCCATATTTATAATAATATTGACAAACTATGAGTGATTTGTTAAACTTATAGTCTTTGGATATTTAGAAAAATCTCTACGATAATTAAAGAACACATAAACAGGCCTTCTACCTCTAGTTTTGGAGCTCATTTGAAAGACCATAACCATACCTTCGATTTTTCCAATGGTTTTGAAATAGTTCATAACATTAACCTCAAATTAGATCTTTTGGACGATTTGGAAATATTAAGAGAAATTTCTAGGAATTGAAATTGTGTTAACACTCAGATTCACTTGAATCAGAGCATTTTTAATCCCATTTTCAAATCATTATAAAATTAATAACATTAGTGTTCCTTCTCCGGAATTCTTTTCCCTTTTGAATTACATTCCCACTTCTTTGATTAATTTTCAATTTGGCGCGTTTTGTTTCTCAGTTGATTGAGTGGTCAGACATTTTCCTGGTCATGTTTTGTTGTTTGTTTCATTCCAGAATAGATTACATTATAAAGATACTCATATATGATAAAGTTTCACAAAATCAGTTCTTCTTATAGCTAGTGATTTATTATTTTATGCACTATAGCCCATATGCTCCCACGCCTCAAACAATAAATATACTTAAATTGATATTTTATATGTATCGAAAACAAATCTGAAAGTGCATACAACTCTCCCTTTACATTATATATATATATATATATATTTATCCAGGGGGTTCACAGAGTTGAAGCATTTTTTCAACAGGTTGTAGGATTCGGAAGAGTGGGCGAAATTTCCATATAAGTTGAAAAATAACGGAGGAACAGTACTTACCAATAAAGTTGGTACTGTTACCAGAATTATTCAAAGTTGTTACTTGAAGCAGCAAGAGTTCCACATGTATTCGTCTCGCTAAGTGCTTTTACGATATATATACTGAATTCATAAGAACCGCTATCGTCTCAGCATTTGTCGTCGCACTGATTTGAAATACTCGACTCAAGCGATGGACAAGAGAGTACTTCAATTTCCTCTCATTCAGTTCAAAATCTAGATCCCGTTAGAACACCCTATATAAAACACCCATTGGAATATACTCGAATTATTTTTGGTCTGAATTAATGGATATTTTTTTCCAAGCCTATTATCTGAATATTTTTATTATTGGTTCCATTGAGTCATATCGATTGAAATATAAAAAACAGGTTTAAAATAATTTTGACAGTCAACTCAGTTGCAGAGCAATCCTCGAAACTGTTGTGGGGAATATTTTAATTATTTCGGTTCGTGATGAGTTTGAATTATATTAATGCACAATTCGATCACTGACTAACCACAATGTAACCTAGGGCAGGTTATAACAGAACAGGTCATCTTTTGGTAAATAAAAAGAGAGAGAGAGAGACCCTGCAGTTAGCAAAACCAAAAATGATCAGAGGTAATACAACCCGCCCTCAATGTGGACAATTGGTTCAAAAAAATATTTCATAATGAGTTCCATTAGCATTATCATGTATTCATTTGTCTATGAATATATTAACCAATCCTCCACGAGTATTGTGAAACCTTCTCCTAGTAATTTAAACATTTGGCCCAATTTATTCCCAAAAAAAAATCTGGCTGCGCCACTGTGTTGTGTGGGATGAAAAATAATTATAGTTTTTTGCGAATTTTTCTCCTGTGACGCTATTTGGAGGGACTTTTTCTATTGTATTATATCATTTGTTTCGTAGTCGAAATTGATTGAGATCCAGAAAAAACCTATAAAGAATTATAGCAAGAGAAACAATCATCAGTTTTTCTGATTTCGTGTTTCAGTTATATAAAAACGAATCTTTGTGAGGGTGTCTTAATTCAATGATGAATTCACTGAATAATCAACAAACATCTTTAGGAACTAAAATCAACAAAAGAAATGAATCAGTTTACTATGGACTTGGAGCACTTTGGTAAGTGGCGCTGCAGTGGTGGAATCGAACGACTGACTCCAGACTCAAGATGAACATACATGTCGCAAAATTTTTGGTATTCAAAATACTGACTCATTTGTTGAAGAGGCAGGAGTGGCGATGGATAATTCTTTAGGTAGTTGTCGTGAAATCCACTTCCAATCAGATTGCGTTTATATTTATACCACTTTCATTACCTGCATCATATTGAATTTTTGGAATGATTTACTTCACCGAAAGCGAGATATAAGGCTTCGAAGTTATAACGTTTACACGTAATCCCTATAGTAAACTACCGCGGACATCACATTTTAAGGCATAACTAAAAACCCTCCATTCAAATCTTTTTGAAAAACTAGTATATTTTTAAGAGGTATGTCATAAATTTTATAGAAAAAATGAAACACGTGTAGCCATACAGTTATTTAGTTATTGCCGTAAGAAGTTTCTAAATTATTGCGTAATGAGAAGTGCAAGAGGGGGAAGGCTGAGAATCGTGGCAACGCCTCAAGCGAGCGCTCGTGATTCAAATAAGCGAGAGCGCGAGGGTCCTGCTGTTTTGGATTGAACTGTGTTTTGAAATGCACATATTTATGAATAATTATTGTGAATAATTGCGTCAATATAAACTCATGCATTTTGAACATATTAAAATAGGAATAGATATACAATAAAATGTAGTTTTAGCAAGGAACGGCAAACAACAGTTCATAAACTTTATTTAATTCATAAATTTGTACAACACATGTACGTTAACATAATTCGAATATTTTTGAACATTAACAAAAATTATTCAGATATCTAATAGGCTAATGAAATAAAACGTATAAATCTACATAAAATATAAACAACAATGAATGTAATATTATTTATAATTAACTATTATACTATATAATCACACGATTGACTGAACATTTATTTTTAAATCATTAATGAGTTTGGTTGGTTGGTTGGTTGGTTTAAGGCTGACGAGCCAGAGACAGGGTTGGCACTTAGCTTCCCTTGACACTGCGACCAGCTGGGGTCTATTGTATCACTCTGTCGTCAGTGGTTCCTCATTCAAACAGGTTTGTGCCCCTAACTAGGTCTAGAAGCCCGTTGATAAGGTTCTTCGGACTCATGCCCGTTTCCGGGCCGATCTCTCCAAAGATTCTGTGTCGCCCACCACTTAGGGCGTCACAGTCGAAGATTGAAAGACAAGAGTTAGACCCGAGGCCTCCTCTTGTCTCTTGATGACAAGCCATTCTTCAGTATCTATCCCCATGTCCTGGGTTTTGATGAGCTGAAGAATCTTTTTGGTTTCCATTTTACCAAATGGCTTTGGAATCCACTCTGTTTCCGGGAGTTTCTCAGTAGGTGTTCGACCATCTGCTGATCCCTCCTCGGTTGGGTTTACGGTTTCTGGTGCCGAGTGTGATTCAACTGGAATCTCCTCGACTTCCATACCCGCTATCGGTGTTGGGTCTTCTTCAACTGGAAGTTCCCCAGGGTTGTTTGTGTAGGGGAAAGGGTCGTCCACACCTGCGGTGCCCCCTGCGCAGGTGTAAGGCAGATTACTCGCCATGTATCCCAGAGGCTCCGTTTTTTTATACCTGACTGGCTCAGGTATCATCCATCCCTCGGCACGGGTCGCTTGACGCCTTGGATTAAGCCATGTTGTGGTGGCATTTGGTTTGAGATTGACTTAGAGATCCGCAGGTTTTGACCATTTCTGGTCATTCCCACTGGATTTTCCTTGTCAACCCCGTTATCCAGCGATACCACTTGGAGGTAGCCACCTAAGTTTCCGCAACCCATCTTCATCTCTCGTAGGAGGTGAACATGTGTTGACGCAAACTACTCGCCATTTTTTATTAATTAATGAGTTTACTTATTTTTAGTAACTCTAGGTTTTCCATTCTCCAATTTTTCAGGTAGTAGAATGATCACAGCTTCTTCTCCTTCATCGTGATATATTTGTTTCAGAAAATCGTAGGTATTTTATATTTGGTTGCGCAAGTTTTTTCAATAAATCCCGCGCTATATTTTTTAATCACTTTTAGGTAAATTTCAAGATATTCTTTCGTTCTCAAGTCGCTCTGAAATACATTTTATATGATTTCATGCATGTTGATAATTCTGATTCTTCACCAATGAATCGAACTTATTCTTCCAAAATTTGTACATCATATACATCGCTTCGTGAATTTCGCACTTATCACAACGGATACTTAAAATTGATACAAGTCCTAAATGTTTTTCTTTCAGCACATTCTCCAATCTGAAAACTTGGTGGCACTACCGACACTTCAAATTTTTCCCAAGTTCTTTGAGATTAGCAATGCGATTTCCTTCACACACATTATTTTCATTAGACTTCTTACATTCGAGCCTTACACAGTTCAGACAATTTATTTTTCCTTTCTCATCATAGGTTTGACTGCGTGTTCATAAGAGTAGGTATCTTGAACAATTAAATCCACGAGCGATCGTTGGATTACGACGTCGCCAACAGTCCAGCTATGGCTTATTTGCCGTATCACGCATGCTAATTGCGTGTACAGTTCCCTTAAACAAGATCCCTCTAATTCAACGTTTGCGTCGCGCTATAATAGAGCCTAATTTTTGACAATGTTTGTAGAACGACAACTAGCTTAATTATGAATGAAGGTAAAAACAGGCAACGTGGTATTGAAGGGTTTGATTGGGGTAAGATATTATTATGTGAGAAATATCTATACAGAGATATATTTGGGAATGTAGCACATAGGAGCTTGGAAAATTCCAAGGTTAATGCTCTATCTTTCGAGTTATTTCTGCACGGGTATAAGTTTGATATATTGTTTCGAGATTTTTTTTTTAACATCTTTAGGTTTGTCTCACATTTCAGGTCTATCGGTGATGAGTTAAAGAGTTTGGGCCTAAGTATCGATAATTTTTTTGGCCTACACTTTGCTTGACTGATATCACTATATCTTTTTTGTGACGGGTGTTATATTTATGGTCTAAGGTGATCAATTCAAGTCTGTGTATGTATTTTCCTGAGGTTATACTGATAAAGAACCGTTGTCTTAGGTCGAATATCTCGGATTCTGCGTATAGGAGGTAGTTCGAGTAGATATAGTCTCTATGCAGAATGCATCTGAGAAAGCGTTTTTGCATTACCTCAAGGGAATGTAGATGGGTTTTGGATACTCTAACCCAGCCAATTATGCCATAATTCAGATATTATTCAACTAAACTTTTGTATATCATTATTTTTCGTTCGAATTTGAGAATGTTGGTTGTACTCTTGAATTTATACAGGATGCATCGTGATTTTTTCACCAAGTAATAAAGTTGGACCCATCTAAGGTGACTATCTGGGATTATACCTAGGTACTCCCCCTCCTTCCCATCACTTAATTTTTTGACATTCCTGATAACGGCCAAATCGGAGAGAGCAATATCATATTCAGGCAGGCTATATCATAGCTACTGAATGGTAAGTAGAATGTTTTTTCAAAGTTTATTGATAACAGCCTCTAATCGAACCACATCTCCATCTGACTCAAATCCTGTTCTAATTTCAATTTCAGGTTAAACCAGTCATCATCTTTGCAGAACAAGGCCGTGTCATCAGCATAACTTATAATTTTGGAGTAAGTATTCAGGAGAAAAATATTGTTGGAATAAATTTCGAATAATATTGGTCCTAACACCGTCCCCTGAGGCACATCACACCATAGAGTTTTTTTCACTGACTTTATCACCTATTTTAACACTTTGTTTTCCATTCAACAAAGAGCTTGTGAAAATATCGTGTGATATACCTCTTATTCCTATAACTTCAAGGGTTTCAAGCAGTATAGTATAATCTACGGTGTCGAAGGATCAGTTCTTCCGATTCCGCCACTGCGGCGCTGATCGTTAAACTCCTCCCCCATGATCCAAGTCCATAACGCAAATGCAAAATCAATTGCACCTCACCTTCACCTAGATAAAGAATACCATGTCAACAATCTCTCTCATCTTGGACTCATACTTGGGTCAAGTCAAAATATTACCAAAAATCAAGAGCATGATATTATTCGTCTTCTGCTTATGGTATAAGTTACCAGAATTGTACTTTTCACATTCATAATATGAACGTTTACTCCAGTCAATGGGGACTAAAAAAGTTATCTGTTCTACAAAAGACGGGGTTGCATAAATTTTTTTATATGTTATTTAGTCACGATGAACAATCTTGGAGGCGCGGTCCGCCATGTTGGAATGAAGGTACGAAAAATAAATGGTTTTTTCAGTTGTAATACCACAAGAGAGTGAGAATAAAGTGAAAATAATTCGACAGATTATCGAAACCTTGTTGCCAGGCAATAGACACGAGAGACCAACGGGCTCGAGTTTGAGAAACAAACAAACAAATTTGAGAAAGAAATAATCTAGAGAATTTGGTGTGACTTCGCCTCATCTTTTGTTTATGAACGTTACCCCAATATTCAAGTGCGCCTCATAATATTGAAACTGTCACCACGTGTGCTGCTTAGTGTTGGACGATACGGAAAGCAGGGACAGGAAAAAAAAAATACCACCCCCGGGAAGAGACGAGATATAATAGACTTGAGAATACACATCACAACGCATCTCCGTTCTGTACATTGAACTTTTCCTACTATTTCTTATTGTTTAGGTTTTCATTAATTTAGGCACGTCTGTCTTGTGCAGAAAAGAAAGTCGTTTTGTTCTGTATGTGAGTGCATCAAACTTTTCATGCGAATTGATGACAGACGTCAAATTAAAGTTATACGTTGTCAGACATTAAAAACAAAATACCTCAAATTATTCCCGCGGCATTTTTCTAGGTAGATTATTCTCACTATAATAATATTTGATTGGCCAAAACGTACATGAATGATTCGAATTGAAAGTTTCCATTGGTTTCTAGAAATGTCAAAAAATAATCGAAATAATTTCTCAACGGTTGGTCAGCACTTGAGTTGGATGAGGCCGTAGCGCGTTAGGAATTCACCATTAAAAATACTTTGGAGGATTCCTCCCGCAGAGAATCGGCTCCTGAGTTTCACGATGAATTTCCTCGACGTATCAAAGATCTCATTCGTGAACGGAATCGAACAAAGAGGGCTCATCAACGGAGTCTGTTCCCTGCGGACAGAATCCGAGCTTACGAACTGAATAGGGAGGTTAGAGAAAACATATCAGAATTAAGAAATGAGAGATTTGTCACAACACTACGAAATTTAGGTGAGGCCGGTATGTGCTATGACTCTTGAGTCCAAAGCTTGAGCCTTTGCAGACTCATTGGAAAGGCAATTTAGATTGAATGAGATGATGATCTGGATCGAGAGCTTTTGCTAGAAGATCGGGTTCGTCGTACTCTAAGAGAACTCAATCATGATGTCATCCGTCCGGCTTCTATGGATGAATTTCAAGGCACATATTGAAGGATTGAATCCTAAAAAAGCACCTGGTTTTGAAAAATACCAATCGTATGATAAAGTATTTTTCGAATAACCAGGTGCAGTCACTTCTGAATATAATCAATAATTCTCTACGCCTCAAAAGATTCCCTCGAAGGTGGAAGCATGCCATCGTGTTATGATTTCAAAGGAAGGACGGAACCCGACTTGCCCGCAAAATTATAGACCGATCAGTCTGCTTTGCAGTTCCTAAGTTAAAAAGGCCTACGAAAAGTGGAGGACAAAATGTCCTCCAATGAGCAGTTCGGCTTAGGGTGCTTATTCACCGAGTTTCAGGTTCTGAGGCTGGTGGAAAGACGCCATAACATCTTTGAATGTCAATATCAGTGCCCATATAATACTGTTAGATAGTAGATAGAAGTTGAGCTTTTGATAGAGTTTGGCATGAGGGCTTACTGTTCAAACTCATTGACTTCCACCTGTCACGGAGCCTGGTAAAGTGGATCACGTCGTTCCGCATGGGTAGGACATTTCAGATGAAGGTCGGCAATTCTCTCTCAGGTTCGAGAAAAATTGAGGTCAGCGTTCCTCAGGGGGCAATGTTGTCTTCCTTATGCAGAATGCATTAAACCAGTGGTCCCTGGAGTGGAAAGATGAAGTTCCATGTGAATGCGAAATTCCTACATCGGAGAGACGAAGAAGCCGTTAACGGTAAGATTGGATGAGCACAAGAAATGGAATCAAGCGAAGAAACGTCAAAATACATAAAGAGGAGCCAACGAAAGTTCAAAGAAGCCGCCTAGATCGAAGCCAATAATGCCTTTAGTCAACCAAGCGTTGAGATCAAGGACGTATGGAAACCACTAATTGCTCTATCTAACGGACTGGAGAGTCGCGAAACTTCGCGGACCACCACACCGCGCGAACTTTCACGCACCACTGCACATGGCGGAATTACGCGCACTATTGCACCGACAGACATATAAATTAGTAAGTAGCACTTAAGCTTGTCAGTATTCAACTGAGGACGATTGCAGATACAAGCATCCGAAACGTCGTGAAAACCTTTACAATTCATTAAGACGATGGACGTCCGAAACGAGAGTATTCAAATGTAAAGAGAAGTATTGTAAAAGTTTGAAAACTTGTCTTGGAAATGTGTGGTTCGATAAATTTCACTTCTAATAATGAACTTTGAAAAGTCTGAATGTTATAGTGGTAATACATGGTAATAAAATACTCATTACTAAGATTTGCCTCGTAGTTCCAGTTCACCAAAAATACCCCTTCGCAGGGAGTGAATAATGAATGGAATTATTTATTATCAAACACTGTACTTCTTTCAACAAAGATTCAACCCGTTCAAAAATCGTAATACCACAATCACCGCACAATTTATCGAATCCTCTCCCTTGTTCCGTCGCCGCCAGAAATCCATAACCCTGAACAACAATGCTCTCGGCAAATGAAATAAAAATACGAAATATAATACAAAGTTACTCCTCACTTTGAACAATACAACACCATTCCGTCGTCACCTTACAAGCAACTTTCATCAACCTCGACAATAAAAGCTTTCTTCCATTCGGTTTGTCAGTGGTTGATTTATTTGCGGAGCCGTTAGGAAAATAAGAGCTAAATCAAAAATTCGCGTGCAAACAATGAGGTTTGGTGGAAAGTTCGATTCCAACAATGGAACGGTGGAGTACACAGTGAAGATAGGTCGAGTTACAATCGAGTGATTTATAGCGGCGAAAATAAATTATAGAGGATGTTGAATCGGTGAGGAGATTGGAGAATAATTGGAGTTATTCAGTTGCAAGGTCACAATGTCAGGTTTTATTAGTGGGAAGAACTCACACTTCATTTTTCGGTTCCATCAATTTCGCCTCAGATATTATCAATTACCCAATTTTCGTAAAAATTTGATATATAATCATATAAATTAAAATCGGAAATATATATTATTTGAAAAGTATGACTGTGTGCACATATCGATATAATCGATGGAAAAAAATTGTATTTCGTGCATAAAATAATTCATTAAAATCCTAGCAAAGCGCTTTCAACCGTTAGGTCATCATCAGTGCGTACCTGAAAGTAAGTAATATTGATAGAGAATAAGTTACTGAAAAGTTTTTTTGAGAAGGAAAATTGATATATTTTAAATGTGAGGTTACTTACTCGTCAGGTGTACAAGAAGCCAAAAAGACCATAAAATATCTCATGATTAATGAAAGTTGTATAGGTTTACGTGACACACACGTTAAAATACATATTCTAGGCCAGGATGGAAATTGAGATCACAATTTTTCCTTATCTATTAAAAAGCCATTGTTTTGGTGTGATAGCTGAACCCAAGTGACAAGATTGACAATTAACAAGTGAACTGTGAAGTAGATTGGCATGGAACACCAAACCATGGAGATATCAGGATCAAGAAAGGAATATCTATATCTACAGAAAACCTACACAAACTGATCATGTGATACCTAGTTTTTCGAATCATCCCCATCAGCATAAAATGGCGGCCTTCTATTGGTACATCCACATACTCTTAAATGTACCTTTCTACTGTTGAGTATCAAAAAGAATTGAATATTTTGAAACAAATAACTTCCAACAATGATTATAGTCCTAGCATTATTAACACTTTGATTCAAAAAATTAAAAATAAAAATGAACAGAACTTATCTTATCCAAAATTAAATTCAATCGACAAATTTGTTTCAATTCCTTTTTTAAACGACAACATCTCTAACAAAGTAGCTAGTTGCATCAAAAGTACCTTTGGCAACATCAAAATGTCTTTCAAAACCAACAATAGCTTGAGTAGATTTTTGGTCGTTACAAAAGACAAAATTGACAAACTTTCCAAAAGTGATAAATAAAAGTTAAATTGTGAAGACAGCGATGCAGCCTACATTGATAGAACTTGTAGACCTTTGGAAGTTCGTATTAAGGAACATTTAAATAGTAATAAAGTTTCTGCCTTCGGTCATCACTTAAGATTTAACAATCATAATTTTAGTCCAAATAGAAATTCACAAATCTTACGTGAAGTCAGTTCCAAAAATTATAATAGATTGGATTTTCTTGAAGATTTACACATAAGTAAAGAAATACTCAACAATACACTTCGTCTCAACACGCAAGTCAATTCAAATAGATCCTATATTCCACTTCATAGACGTCTAAATTAAATAATATTTAACTTCCTTAGCTTTCTTACTCTAATTCACATTTTAGTTTCTTGTTAATCATGCTAATAAGTTTCAATTTTCATTCTCTATGATGATTTTACTTGTATCTCTTTGCAATTTGCCAGCCTCTTTTTCAGTTTTCTCCATACTGAGAACACAAGTCATGTTCTGGATTATCACCTTTTATACTCTGTTTTACTCCAGCTGTGGGAGTTGGTCTAGTTCCCATTAGACTTCTTATCCCCCAGTTGCGGTTCAACTGAGCCATGGTGGACAAGGATTTTTATTTTTATTGAGAAAAATTTAAATTCATTGTTCCTGGACACTACCGGAATTATTAAATTGTTTGTTTTGATCAGGACAGGTCTAACTAGACTCCTCCCTTGAACCTATATTCAATTATGATGACTCAAATGTGAGAATTGAAGAGTCTTGTCTGGTCTTCCTTGGAATACTGGAACATATATTTGACAGATGACAGTCCTCATTAGATCTCTTCTAGTGTGTTTTCGTATGACAGGGATATTCCTTTCTTGATTCTGATTTCTCCATGGTTTGGTGTTCCATGCCAATCTACTCCATCGTTCACTTGTCAATTGTCAATCTACTTCATCGTTCACTTGTCAATTGTCAAGCTTGTCACTTGGGTCCAGCTATCACACCAAAACAATGGCTTTTTAAAAGATAAGGAAAAATTGTACTCTCAATTTTCATCCTGGCATAGAATATGTATTTTAACATGTGTGTCACGTAAACCTATACAACTTTCATTGATCATGAGATATTCTATGGTCTTTTTGGCTTCTTGTACACCTCACATTTAAAATATGTCAATTTTTTTTCTCAAAAAAACTTTTCAGTTACTTAGTCTCTATCATTAGTACTTACTTTCAGGTACGCACTGATGATGACCTAACGGTTGAAAGCGCTTTGCTACGATTTTAATAAATTATTTCATGCACGAAATACAATTTTCTTTCATAGATTATATATATCATTGCCTTCAATGAAGATTTAGTTTGTAACAAAAAAGTATCATCGGTAAATATCTAGTTACATCACACATGCACTCTGAATATGGGGAAAATACTTTTCTTACGTGCTTTTGCCTCCTGAACACGAATCCGGAAAAAGAATGCGACCGTCCCATACCGTTTCCGAGTTACAGCACTTTAAAAAAACTAACCTCATTTTCAAGCACCGTTTTCTCGCACAAAAATCACTCAAAATGCCTCCTTCTTTTCACCAGCATAAACAATACACCCTAATCACTTATTTTCGGCACAATTTTGCACAAAATATCGTCGTTTTTATCGTAAAAATGGTCCTTCTTACACAGTTGCAAATGAACAATTTTCGTTCCTTTGACAGAAGACATTTAGAATGACTTCTGTCAAAGAAACGAAGATTGTTCATTTGCAACTGTGTAAGAAGGAGGATGTTTTCGATAAAAAAGACGATATTTTGATAAAGTATCCAAAAAGTGATTTAGGTATTGTTATGCTAAAAGAGGCATTCGAGTGATTGTGCGGAAAGTCTCAAAATGAGGTTAGTTTTTTTGCTGTAACTCGGGAACGGTATGAGACCGCCGCATTTTTCTTCCGGATTGGTGTTCAGGAGGCAAATACACGTAAGAAGAGTATTTTCCCCTTATTCAGAGTGCATGTGTGATGTAACTAGATATTTACCGTATTATCTTCAGCTAATATATCCGACCATAATCTGCATTCTCTCGATTATGCGCGATTTTGGGTTTTTCAATTGTGATGAATTCGTTACTGATCTAGAAAATCTTCCACTACAGGACATATAACGACTTGACAATGTTAACAATGAAATACAATTCTTCAATGAATCTCTCGTTCAACTTTTCAATCTACATGCGCCTCTAAGGGAAATCAGAATAACTATACAGCATGCACCTTTGCTTACCGACAACCTAAAACTACATCATTCAATGAAGCTGAAGGCGTACAAGCGCTGGAAAATGACGAAAATACCTGCTCATTTTAAGTACTACCAAACGGTACGGAATTATACCAATCTGGCATGCAAACAGAAGGAACAAACCTTGTTTTGAACAAAAACTGAGAGTCGGCGGGACGAAAATAATGTGAGGTGAATTGAAAAAAATTTATATTCACAAAACATATTCATGATTTAATAGAAGAAAAAAATATTAATTTAGGAATTTTCTTTGACTTGACTTCTTTCGACACTTTGAACACTGAATTTGTAGCAGAAAAACTCTTTAACATAGGAATTCGAGGTAATATAAACCAGTTACCGGTGTATTTTTTGACGAATAGATGTTTCCAGGTGAAGCAAAAAAACGTTATGTCAGATACATTTCTTGTAACAACGGGTTCCCCTCAAGACAGCGATCTTGGACCACTTATGTTTTTATTATAAGCGAATTATCTTCCTGATAACATAAGTTATAGAAAAATGTTCCTTTAGGCAGATGACATATTATTCTTTCTAGTAAAATATCTGACGATATGACATAATTAGTGAATACATTTCTCATGACTGGTATAACAAGAACAGACTCATTGTGAACCTAAACAAAACAGTATGCATGCAATTTGCGAATTCATCTTGAAGTTCACATAACCTCAATCTCGGTTTACAAAACAAATATTTACAATTTTCCAGTTCAACAAAATTCTTGGAAACAATAATTGACTCACTCTTCACATGCCAAGAACATATCGATTTTACATGTATGGAATTGAATCAATCATACCACTTGATGAAATATCTCAAGTGCAAGTTAGATAAAAAATCACTGATATTAGTTTATTATACTTGATTTCACTAGATTATATATCATAATATACCTATACACTAATACAGCTCTTTGCGATTTTCACAGTCGAATAATAACGGCCTTGGACCAAAAAAAGTGTGTGCTTGGATTGTTTATTGATTTTTCGCGTGCGTTTGATTGCGTGAATCACAGTCCTTTGCTGGAAAAACTCTCGAGATATGGGGTTAGAGGATTGCCGCTCAATTTATTGACCTCCTACCTAAAAAATAGGAGACAAATAGTAAAAATTGGGGGGAATACAAGCTCCGAAAAACATATTGCCGACGGTGTGCCTCAGGGATCCATTTTGGGGCCTCTATTATATTTAGTTTTTGCTAATAATTTATTAGTGTATCTGAATGGAAATTCTTTCACTCACTGTATATGTTATGCTGATGACACGAATATACTAGTTATTGGGGATGGCCTAGACTCCCTTGAAAATACAGCTGAAAGCACTTTCAGTAAAGTTATCACTTGGTCTGAGAAAAATAATTTAGAAATGAATAAAACAAAAACCAAAATGCTTCAATTCATGATAAGACAACACCATGAGGTGAGTCTGTTTCAGAATACTGAATTATCATTGGATTCCACAACAACAACCAACATGTTAGGAGTTGTCTTCGACAACAATTTACAATGGAAGCCACAAGTAGATAATTTGTGCAAAAAACTCGGAAATTCCTGCTACTCTCTTAGGTTTCTCTCCAATCACTGCACTTATGCTTTACTATGCGAATTTCAATTCTCACCTCAGGTATAGCATACTGAACTGGGGCACGAGTTCCTCTGTGGGTCGAGTGTTCATAATACAGAAATATGCAATAAGGATCATTGCTTAGTTGGGTTTTAGGGATTCCTGTGGGGGAGCATTCCAGAACTTAAAAATACTAACAGTTGCAGGACTATATATACTTGAGGCGTGCACATATGTATACCGCAACAAAAACATATTGGCTACCAACAGACCACCACATATCCATTTGACACGAAATGCACACTTACTCCTACCCAGTCAACATCGCACTGCACTCTACCAAAAAAGCTTTGAATATCAGGGATGCAAACTGTACAACAAACTTCCCGATGACATTAAAGCTTCAGGAAATGTACATATTTTCAAGACAAAAGTTAAGCAGCTCTTATTGTCAAAAAACTGCTACACTGTTGAGGAATTTCTGTCGTAACTTGTTTTGTAATGTGAACGTTTTCTTTATAGTTAATTATTGTCATATTTTTATATTTATATTTTATATTATTTCTTATTATTGTTTGTGACGTGTATGTGATGTTCCTATATACATCCAGAGATTTTAGATTGTCTCTTTTCAACTATGGCTTGATTTTATTGACGTTATTCTATTTTTTATTTTTATTTTCACACTATTGAGGAATTTTTGTCGTAACTTGTTTTGTAACGTGAACGTTTTCTTTATATACACCTAGAGTTATATAGTTATTGTCATATTTTAATATTTATATTTTAAATTATTTATTATTATTGTTTGTGACGTGTATGTGATGTTCCTTTTCACGTCCGGAGGTTTAAGATTGTCTCTTTTCGACTATTTCTTGATTTTATTGACGTTTTTCTATTTTTTATTTGTATTTTCACACTGTTGATGTACAAATTAATTTGTGAAAATGAAGAAATTATTATTATTATTATTATTGCTGTCTGGGGACTAGCTACTGCACCAGACAGGATTTTCATAAAACAAAAAGCACTTCTGAGATTGATATTCAATTTGGATTATAGCACTTCCTGTAGAGAGACATTCCAACACAACAGAATATTGACAGATGAAAGGTTGTTGATTATGGAAACATTAACATATATACATGAAAATGAAGTTATCCTACAAATGAGAGCAGAAATGTGATCACAAGACGAAAATATCATCATGCAAAATATGAAAAATATCCTAAATTTGTTGATTTTCGCATTTATAGCTTACCGCCAAATGATATGGAAACCTCGTCATCTCAAACTTAAAAAAAAATGAAATTTTTTCATCAGAAAAAGGTTTTTACACGGTAGAAGAATTTACGCTTGAAGTGAGCAATGCGCGATCGAGTTTATTTTGAAAATTTCATTTTAAAATATTCTTGTCTCGGTAGAGTGTTGCTATGTCTTTTTCAAATTCGTTTTCATATTTATATTATTTTTGTAAATGACGATGCTTTGATTGAATCATTTTAATTGTGAAATGTCTTTTAATCACATTTTACCTGGACTTGGTGTATTTTTTTTAATGACGATGTGTTAATTTAATTATTTCTACTGTGAAATGTTTTTTAATCATATTATTTTATCTGGACTTAAAGTATATTTTGTATGTATATATAAATAAACCTATGAAACTATGACTTGTCCCATCTACGTAATATGTAGCAACAAGAATTAATAAAATCTATCTATCTATCTACGAATGCTCAAGGGCAAAAAAACAAGTAGATATAATTATTCTCATCATATACATTTATAAACAATGATTTTTGATATGACTTGAATGATTCATCAGAGGTTTCGAGAACATTTGACAATAAAGCAATTATTCAAATAACCAGATCTCCAATGGTGATAAATATATATATATAAATATATTATATATATATATATATATATATATATATAATATATATATATATATATATATATATATATATATATATATATATATATATATATATATATATATACAGTATCCGCCAAAAACTTGGAACCATATGGGAAATTGTTTTGTTGATAGTTTCTCATAAATTTAATTCCTCATAAAAGTTGGTGCATTCAATTTGACTAAATACGCGCATAGCCGTTATTATCAGTGGCGTGCGGTTAAGCGGGAATCGGCGTTATTCTAAATTCACTACAGAGTAAAGTGGAATTACTATGGAAAATATCTAAAAAAAAAATTAAAAAAAGTTGTTTGCAATTGAGAGCTTTCCCAGTTATCCAGTTCAGTCTACCAATTACTAATTTCAATAATTGAAAGCAGTTATTGAAATAAGTAATTGGTGGACTAAACTGGATAACTGAGAATATATTTTAATTGCAAAAAAATATTTCGATATTTCCAATAGTAATTTCACTGTACTCTATAGTGAATTTAGAATATCGACCGATTACCGTTTAACCGCATGCCACTGATAATAACGGCTATGCGCGTATTTATTCAAATTGAATGCACCAACTTTTATGAAGAATGAATTGTCGAGAAACGATAAAAACATTCCCGTTCATTTACAAGATACAGACCTATTGAATTCGTATTATATAAACTCGCTACCAAATATACCCCCCTACGGGCCAAAAATTAATATCAATAATTAAAATTCAAAAGTTGTAAGCAAATTTGAGTTTGAGCCAGTTTCTGAGACGGAGGATTGGAAGGTGATGAATATCATCCTAATGCTACTGGAACCGATGGTCTTAATTAGAATCTTATCAGAAATGGTTGTCTCTAAATAATTCCGTTCCTCACCAATATTATCAATAATTGTCTTTCAAAAAATACCTTTCCTGATGCTTGGAAAGAAGCAATTGTACAGGATTCCAAACAATCGATGCGAAACAAAGTTTACTGTGTATATAAGCATAATAAATGGTAAGAAGGGATCTTCTTTCTGAAATTTTCGCAACTTCTTTTGTTATTGCATTCGTTGATTGTTTTTTCCAATTGCAATTTGTATGTTGATTTAGAGTCAATTAGTCCATGATCAGTAATGAAGAATTTTGTACTTTTGTAATTCAAATTTTCCGATATCCATCTCTTTTGCCTACCTCTCCACTTTCTACTGCAAAATTGGCCAAATCTCCCTGTTAAACCTAAGAAACGGTTATTCTCATGTAACTCAACCCTCTGAGTTCAAAAACGCGCTTACCATTTCATTTACAGTCGATAGGTACTGAGGAAAAATCCATCGAAAAACTGACACTTTTGAGTCAACATAATAACTTGATTTGTTTGAAAATATGAATAGGATGTTCATAAAATCAGATGTGGAATCATTTTTACCGTGTATTTTTCAATTCACAGAAAAATCTTTCAATTCAATATTCAATTGAGAATGTTTCCCTTATCATAATAAGAACGGTTTGGGTCCATTTTAGCCAGATTTTTCAGTTATGCTTGGATCAAATATCATCAAATATCATATATATATATATATATATATATATATATATATATATATATATATATATATATATATATATATATATATATATATATATGAAAGGGTAGTCTTTGCTCTTTGCTGACTAGTTAGGATATAAACTAGTTAATAGTGGGGAATGCAGCAATATCAAAAAGAAAACTCTTGTTAGTTTGTCCGAGCTTTCGGAACTGATTTATTCCATCATCAGGAAACTACAATTTTTTAAAATATTACATATGAGAGATTATCGTTAAGTGAATTGATAATACTTACAACTTAGGTGAGAATGGATGACACGATGTTCAGTAAAAAATATTTTTCGTCTTTTGACATTATGGTGATAAATAATGAGAAATGTAAAACAGAGAAATGAACTTATGTTCAATTACCACAATTATATGTTAAAAATTATACATAAAACATGTTAAAATCTCTTCAACCATGTGGTTGGAATCAAAACTGATAGGTTAGAAATTAAATTCACATTAGACAGTTGTATGTGACATTGACACATGTCAAGTAATATGTATGTCATCCAGGGTGCCAACTGCAACAGTGGTACCAACTGGTGTGGTTCACTATTTCCTGTGATTAGGTTTTAATGAATGTTTTAGGTATAATTTCTAACATATAAGTGTGGTAATTGAACATTAGTTCATTTCTCTGTTTTACATTTCTCATTATTTATTACCATAATGTCAAAAGACAAAAAAATATCTATCTATTCTCACCTAAGTTGTAAGTATTATCAATTCACTTAACGATAATCTCTCATATGTATTTTTTTTTTAAATTGTAGTTCCCTGATGATAGAATAAATCAATTCCAAGCTTGGACAAACTTCAAAGTTTTCTTTATGATATTGCTGCATTCATATATATATATATATATATATATATATATATATATATATATATATATATATATATATATAAATATATATTCAATTTTGATTCTTGAACCATGTAGTATAGCATGGATGGCAGGTGAGAAAAAAATATTTGTCAATGTCAATTACATGTGGCTTCACCATATATATTTTCTTTATAGCAAAAATCTGAAGAAGCCGGGAAGCCTCCCAGGCGAAACGTAATTTGTTTAATAAAATTATAAAAAAACGCCCAAAAAATGTTTCAACCTGCATTTGGTTATTTTACCCATCGAACCATAACCTTTTCACGATGAGCGTTAATTAGACGTCTCCGGCAAACCAGACAACGGATCAACCTGAAAATTCCACAGTATGCATAAATTAATATGATCTACACGCCTAAAATTTAAGACGATGTGGCGTTGCCGCTTCTACTATAAAGTAGCGGCTACTTTGATTTTTCAAATAGAACACCCTGTATATAATATCATATTATGATTTCTCATCATTTTGTCAACAACTTCATGTACTATTTCTCTATAGCTATATGTTACCGTTTAGAAGATATAAATTAATTTCGATATTTTTTTTACCAACCATGTACTTTTTTTTTAACAAACTCTCTGGTACTAAGACGATCAAATTCGAAATGGAGTGGAGTGATACCATGAGAATCTTCACTTCGAGTCATATTTTTATTTGCCTCATACAGGGTCTTTAAAAAATGCAGATACTTTGTTCACATGAAAAAATGAGTGGAAGGTAATTTTTTCCAATGGAACACCCTGTATATTTCCTTTTTAATTTTTTAATTTTTCAATAATCCTATTCCGAACCATTTTCGAGATAAACTGTTATATTTTTGTTTATTTTTGAAATTTGACATCTATTTTATACTACGTGATATTTATTCTCGATTTAGTTTTTCAACAGTCCCAAATCAGTCAATTCGAAATTGATATGTACCTTAGAAAAAATTACACTTTGTATGCATTGAGGTATTGAGTGTATCTACCGTACAACATTGCACATTAATATTTTTTAATAGTGTGCTTTGGAATCATGAATGATCCAATTTTGAAACGTCAAACTTTCGTTGGTGGTTTTGACTGATTGTGATACCAATTATAATTGAAAAATGTCAATATTAGGTCACAGTAATGAAGATTTCTTGAATTTATTAATAATCATGGTAGTGCAATAGAATTGCAAGTAGAACATGCCGAGTATTTCATGAAAGATATCCACAACTTCCGAAGCCGAATAATAATGTGATAAATCGACTACTAGAAAACTGTAGGTTGAATGGAACCTTTCGTCCAAAAATCATTCGTAGAAAGTCTGAAGTGGATGATGATGACAATGGCATAACAGTTTTGTGATTTTTCATGCATTTCCAAATGCTTCTCTACACGAGGCTGAAAGGGAGATAGGTATACCCTACGTGATAATTTATCGAATTCTAAATAAGCACAAATGGCATCCCTATAAATTCTACTGTGTCCAACATCTGAAAGAGACTGATTTGCCTCGAAGAGTGGAATTCTTTGAACGGTTACTTGTCAAGACTCAAGAGGATGAACATTTCCTTGACAATATCATATGGACAGATGAGGCCAAGTTTACAAAAATGGAGTTTTCAATAGACACAACAGTCATTATTGGGCGACAGAAAATCCCCATGTCGTTCGCCAAAGGGGTTTTCAAGAAAGATGGTAATTTAATGTATTTTGTGCCATAAAGAATGGGTCAATTTGTTATGTCGAGTTTTATGATGATAATTTGAATGCAACAAAACATGAAGATTCACTGAGAAATGGAATTCAAATGATTTTAAATAATAGGCCAGGAAGAGAACGTGTATGGTAACAAATGGATGGTGCTCCACCCCATAATTCTCGTTCAGTAAGCGAAGCTTCAACTGAAATCTTCGAAGACAGATGGATTGGTAATAATGGACCTTTTCGTTGACCTCCTAGAACACCAGATGGCAATCCATTAGATGATTTTGTGTGGGGTTTCATTAAAAATATGGTTTACTCCAACCCAGTAACAACAATGGAAGATATGAAATCGAGAGTTGGAACTGCTTTCAATAGTTTAACTCCAGACTCAATCAGAAGCGCTACACATTAAAATCTTTTGAAGAGATCACATGTTCGTTTAAGTAGAGGTGGAGATGTGTTCGAACATATTCTGAAATACACTGACAATTGAATTAACTTACTAATTCATGAAATTATTTTCAGTTCGTGTTTCAGCGTTAATAAAACTATTGTTTGAAGAGAAGTTTGATGGTTGAAGAGTATTTTAATAATTATTTATTCATTGTATTATCTGTAGCTGATGGAGGAACATCGAACAGAATCTGTTAAATTTCAAAAATAATTGATGAATACAAGGAAACCACGTCAGTTTCTGTTTACCTCGAAAACGGTTCGATATCGAAATAGGATTATCTGAACAAAGCAATCTGAAATTGGATGTAGAGCTCAAAAATGTGGAAATATACAGGATGTTCCATTTGAAAAAAATTACTTGCAATCATTTTTTCATGTGAACAAAGTATCTGCATTTTTTAAAGACCCTGTATGACGCAAATAAAAATATGACTCTAAATGAAGATCCCCATGGTATCACTCCACTCCATATCGAATTTGATCGTCTTAGTACCAGAGAGTTCAAGATTATCAGCGTTTATAAAAGTACATGTTTGGTAAAAAAAAATCGAAATTAATTTATATCTTAACAGATAGGTATAGGGAACAGATAGGTATAGGGAAATAGTACATGAAGTTGTTGACAAAGTGATAAGAAATCATAATATTATATTATATACAGGGTGTTCCATACAACTTTTTCTGGTTAGAAGTACCACTGGAAGAATTTCTGTGTTTCATGCACAACTGACAGTTCTGTTCTATGCAGATTAGTTATTTATGAACCAAGTGTGTTATATACATCCTAACGCCCATTCAACCCGAGGGCCTCTGGCCCGAGGGATTTATGTTGCCCGATCTAGTAACACTCGTGGAGCATACAAGATTATATTTTTAACGAAACATTTATTTAATTTTAATGAAAAACCGATTTTTAAATGGGTTCATTGGTCCTAGCATTTTCTTTCTACTTTTCTTCTTGCAGTAGGCATGGCATTTGTTGATATTTTGACGTTTGTTGAATATTGTTGTCAGTGTTTCATTATATTTAGTGAATGTCATTGCTGCTTTGTGTTATATAGGTCTTATAAAAGTAATGGAAATAAATACCGATTTACCAAAATATATCAAAGAAAATGCAGCCACAGCAACCAAAAATTTATTGCCGGAGAAATCCAAACCCTTGTACGACAAGAAATACGAACTATTTATTCAATGGAAATTGAAACATAAAATAGATGAAACCGTGTTATTGGCGAACTTTCAGGAATTGGTATGTATAAATGTTTTGATTGTTCCTTTTATTTTAGTCCGAAAAATGTTCTCCAAATTCATTGTGGACGAAATATACTATTTTAAAATATACACTAATAGTCAATAGTCTGATATTTACCATTTTTCACCGTTAATAGCATTTTTCAAAATGAAATCTGAAGGATTTATTCCGAAAATATCCAAGATTTTGACAGCAGATCAAGTTCCTACATTTATAGTGAAGCTTCGGATGAAATTCATATTATATAAAGTAGTTCTAATAATGGGTGTTTTTGGAGGACTAAGGAAAGATGAACTTGTAAAAATGACTATAAGCGACATAGAAGATAAGGGTAGCTGTTTCCTTGTTAAAATACCGGTACGTCTAAAGGAAAAATAGGTGCTTTGAGGCTGGTCAGAAAATATCTATCCTTAAAACCCAGTGGAGTAAAGGATCTCAGATTTTTCCTCACGTACCGAAACGATCGGTGCACCGTCCAAACTCTTGGCAAAAATACCATAGGAAGTGTGCCTTCAATGATTGCCAAATACTTAGAATTGGATAATGCAAATGAATATACTGGACATTGTTTGAGAAGAACTTCGGCAACTCTTTTAATTGCATCGTATGAAACTTTTAAAATGTACGAAAAATGGAAGAGTGCATCTGTGGCGGAAGGTTACATAGAACAAAGCATTTTCTCTAAAAACAAAGTGTCAACAATGCTAGTAACCGAATTTACTATCATTGTTGACACTTTGTAACCGATACAGAATCACATGAATTTCCTAGCGGTTCTTTTATGAAAGAACTTCCAAGTACTAGTGGTCAAGTTTTCTCTTCTAAAGTTTCGAAAAAATCCGAAGATTTCGAGTCACATAATTTTTCCGGAAAATTCGAAAATTGCACTTTTAATTTCAAGGTAAGATTATTGAAAAACATTGGTTGTTTGACTTAGTTTGTTGTTGTTTATTGAGTTGTTGGTATTTTTATGAAATTTTCTCCAAATATATAATTTCGCTCCATACTCTGTCCTTTTTTCACTGGCAGCTAAACACCTTCATTATAAATGCAAATCTGCGAAAAGTTGTTTACCGTCGGCTCAAATAAATGTCATAGTAACAAACACGTTTTGATAGGACTTCATCTGTTTTCGAATTTACTTTTCTAGTCCACTCTGTGTTCTCTCTTATAGAACGATGATAGAACGATGAAATGATTACAAAGCATCGATAGTAAAAGTACTGATCAGTGACGTGCGTTCGGTAAACCATGTTTTATTATGTATTTATTATAAAACTTTCCAAGAAACAATACATGTTTATAATAATATTGAATTTATAGTAATAATTGACAATTCATCGATCATTGGATGTATCAAAGTTACACTTGTCAAACTATTATAACTGCGTCCTGTGCGCGACTTCGGCAGCTCACCTGAAATGTTTTAGTTGCAAATAGGGATGGTAATAAATGTGTGGTTTCTTACCTAAATGTCCATTTCACAGTCATCATCGGTATCCGAATCAGATGAACCTTCGGGTGCTATTGAAATTACTAGAAATTCCACAATTTGGTCAATCAAATTATCAAGATCCCACACCTTCTGTGCTCCTGTTAATACACGATTCACAGCATTCTTACAATTGTAGCTTGTCACTTTGGAGAACGATGCTAGAAGGAGCTGAGGTACATAATCCAATGTAAAAGTAGTGTTGTTCCTAGCAACGTATCCTTTCACTAGAGCCCGTATGAGCTCGATAGGATTGAGCTCACAATGGTATGGAGGTATCGTAATACAACCTTTTTTTTTCCTTCAGCTATTTCGTCAACTACGTACTGTTTGTTGTTTGCTTTGTGTTGCCTCGCAATAGATAATAATTCTTTTTTTAACATGCTATTATCATGTGGGAGATCTTTCTGCTGTAACCAATCAATTTTTTTTTCTATTTTGATGTTGGCAAAGCTTCCTTAAGCCTGGAATGGTAGCTAGGCACTGTCCATGACAATAACGACATTCGCAGGAAACAGCTCTATCGTTTGTGAAAAATAGTCCTCAAACACATCCGCATTCATCTCCTCGTGGTAATCTTTTGTTGATTTCGAGACGAATTGAAGCAAACCACCATGCTCATTTCCAATATGGGTGATAATTAACCTACGCCCTTTTTCGATCGGTGCAGGTAACCCAGTGGAATATCCTTCCATGACTGCATGGCGGGAAGTTTTTATGTTAGTGTCGACCCATGTTTTCTGCACAGTATGTCCTTCGTTAAGCCATGTTTCGTCCAAATACTAAATTGTCCTTCCTTCAGATCGATACTTCCTGATCTCCTTAAATAATTTCTTCTCCAACGCATAATTTTGTCTTTATCTATAAGGAGGGACTTTCTATTCTGCTTTTCCCAGGAACAGCCTATCTCACGTAGATGTTTCCATAATTTGGTTCTGCCTACTTGTGGTAAATCGTCGTCTTCCTGAATTGACTGTGGAACTTGGTCTATTGTTGGTATCTCTTTTTATTTATATAAAAAGAGTAAACTTTCCTTCGGATGGCGGTCCTATCAAAGTCATCGATTGATACTGACTTCCTTTCTGAATTTTGGTTTGGTGCAATAATGTCTCCACTTTTCCTCTCATTTGAAAATATGTAAATTTTTCTTTCACTCCCTCCCGTCGTATTAGAACATGTAGAGACTATCTGGCGAACGGAGCTCTTGGGTTGTTGATGAACAAATGCATCATGCACATTAAGCACTATAGTTTTTTCTCTTATAGAGTATGCAACAAATGTATTTGGTTTAACTGGTGTAAAGTCTGCACCCGATGCCATTTTCATAAACACTACTCAAAGATCACAAACGTATTAAGAATAAGCAGTAGCTCGTCACGGACTCCCCTCCACAGCAAAACAGTATTCTCTTGTATTTTGTAGAAACTAGCCGACGGGGGAAACCCAGAATTCCTTTATTTATTTGCTTTAAATACCAACTAATGATATTATAATGGGGCAGATACATCCACTTTGCGTTCATGATCCTTCATAATAACAATTTCGAATTGTATTGGTTTTACCTAAGAAGTAAGCAAATTTTAATATTTTAATTTAATAACTAAGAACCCTCATTTTCTGATAATATCCGATTCTTAGAAACGAATGTACAGTCAAAGTGTTTCTCGGGAATTTCCATCTAAATATTTTATTTCGACCTGACTATTTACTATAGTAATTGTGCTCAAATATTCACCTCAATTCCTTCATAATAACAAGTGGTGAGGGAAATAGGTATTAGTATTATTATAT
Source organism: Gonioctena quinquepunctata (assembly GCA_018342105.1). Taxonomy (NCBI): domain Eukaryota; kingdom Metazoa; phylum Arthropoda; class Insecta; order Coleoptera; family Chrysomelidae; genus Gonioctena; species Gonioctena quinquepunctata. Next base: position 7,708 of record JAFIRS010002359.1, on the reverse strand, counting down.
CTTCATTTTGTAGGTATTCAACCATATTCTCATAACTTGCTCTTAAGTAAATCCGTGTGAACAGTATAAAGGTTCGTAATAAGTATCATTCACAAAATCACCGAATGGTCACAAAAAAATGGAATGATACTCAATGCTTCAAAAACTGTTCTTCAACACGTAAACCCAAAAAAAGAATTACGCGATCAAATTCATATAAATATAGGAACAGTTTCGTTACAACCAATTTCTTCTGCACGATTTCTTGGAACTTATCTGGATTCAGACATGTCCTCCAAAACCGCTATGAGAATGTCAGCTATGAGAATGTCAGCAAGAAAGTAAACTCAAGTTACTATGCTATAGTCCAACTGAAAACGATATTCAATAAAGAACAACTCCTCAATGTCTATTATGCGCTCGTATACTCTCGAATTAGCTATGACATTATTGTATGGGGAAATACATCAATGGCTCGCAGACCACTGATCTCACAAAAACGTATTATCAGACTTATATTTGGTATCAAACGAACCGACTCATGTGAACTATATTTAAGAGATAATAACATCTTAACAGTTTCCAGTATATATATTTACAAATGTATTTTGCTTGTCAGTAAAAATATAGATTCACTAACACATAATCATTATAGTCATAATTATAAAACTAGGCATGGCAATTTGCTACAAATTCCTCACCACAGAACTTCCTTATATGAAAAAAGTCCTCAATACAGTGATATAAGGTTTTTCAATATACTCCCGGGATCAATAAAAAGTGAAAGAAATGAAATACGTTTCAAAAAACAACTAAAAAGTTATAGATTGAGAAATGCATATATAGCCCAAGCGAGTTTCTGAGTTAAAATTGTATTGACTGTTAAATTATACTGAACATTGTGTGTTTAAATGTCTATATGTAAACAATAACTGAAATTGTATAATAACTGTGTTATTTATGTGCCTGTAAGTCTTCGAGTCTTCTTTACGGTATCGTAGAATGAAATTTTAGGTGTATACATTTTTATATTTTTATATTTATATTTTTGACATGTCCAATACCATGTAATATGGTCTTAATGGAATAAAATATTATTATTATTATTGAATTTCCGTCTTACATTTTGTTAAGAAATGTAAAGCCTATGGTTTATGTTTATTTTATACCTGAGACCACGAAGTCGTGCTGCCAGTGAAAAAAGGACAGAGTATAGCTTTTGCTTGATTTCTCCTCGTACAATGAGCGGGCGTTAGGGCCATATGAGGGCGTTATGAGTGTATTTATAGCAACCGCATCCAAGGTAAAATAAACAAATAGCATACAAGTGAAAAATAAAATAATTTTTCGTCAGAAGAACAAATTTAGATTGTGGCCACAATTCTGGAAACCTTGTTCTCTGAGAGTGTCAACTACTAGGAGGAAATAATGAATCGAATACACGCTGGATAACAAGGTTCTCGACCTTGGACACCTGAAACTTCTCATAGGTAACATACATCCTGCAAAGTGGGGTTTTCCGTCCTCGTTATCGCCTGGATTACCTGAATGGCTTTCGGGCGACCCACATTCTATAACGTACGTCCGTCGAGAGGAACGTGCTTTGCTCTCCCGTTCCGCCAGTCGCCGCATATGTTTTAATTTTCCACGTAACGACGGGGATGAGTCACAGAGACGTCCCGCTAGGTCGTGTGCGACAAAGAGCGCAGTCTGCGATCACCATGGTGACGGAAGTAGACCAAAATGCGGCGGACGCCGACAAATGAAGAATGTGCGGAAGGAACAGAAAATTGCGTGTCACGATCAGAGAGCGATGTTGAGGGTGAAAGTTGACAAATGGATGAGGTCATGGTTGTTAAGAGTTCTAGGTCGAACAGGAAAGTCAAATATGTGATTTCTGCGGAGCCGCAGTGTAATAATAATAATAGTAACTTTATTCAGAATAAAATAAATACTTCAAATAAATGACTTCATGCTGCAAGTGAATAAAATAATTTTGGGATAAGAAGAAAGAATAAAATGCATATTAAAGAATGATATCATGATAAATGTAAAATGTAAGCTACAAAATGTAAAATCACAAAAAATACTAAAAATAATACATGAGATCCAATAAAATACACAGAGCCGGATTGAGAGGGGGGCAAACGGGGCTGCAGCTCCGGGGCCCCCACAAGAGAGGGGCCTCCACAATATACATTTTTAGGTAAAATTTCCTAACAAATACCGAAGGATATGCAAAATTATATATAAAAAATCTGACAACGAAAGAAGAGTTCTCCCACTTTTTCCTCTCCTTTTTAGTTTCAAACGTTCAAAAACATGTTTCGTATTCTTGTCAAAATCCATGGTTAATATTAATCTTCGATCTGATGAATCATGTGTATATGCGAGAAACAATCACCAAGTAAAACATCATACTATTATACAAAATATATCGCATCGAAATTAGCTGTAAAAACAAGAACAATTGAATTTAAAAAATATATGCATTTTTTTTATTAAATGAAGGATTTTCTGTCGATGTATTCTTCGAATGACACAAGCGATCTAGATACACAATGAAATTCAATAATCATAAGCAAAAGAAAATAATATTTCAATTTATGAATATGATTGCATCAAATTATTTATAAGAGCCTTGTGCGCATTCCATAATAGAACATAAGTTCAAATTCTGTTGACTATTTTTCTGCCGATTCTACAAACACTTTGCCCGTCTATACCTGTTTTTCCTATTTATTGGCGTTGACAAGTGTCCGCTGAAAGTGTGAGTCTAAGAGAAGGATGACATTCCGCAACAAATGTAAATCCTTCTGAAAAAGGACTATCAAGAAGACCAATCTAAGATGTTCTACTATCAAATTCTTGAAAACCAAAATTTCAGAACTACATTCTCAAACATTGAAATTACAGTGATTATTTTTTGACATTGCTAGAAACCAATGGAAACGTTCAATTCAAATAATTCATATACGTTTTGGCCAATCAATAGTGGGAATATTCTACCTAGAAAATTGTCGCGGAAATAATTTGAGGTATTTTGTTTTTATTGTCTGACAACCTATATTTTTAATTTGACGTATGTCATCAATTCGCATGAAAAGTGTGAAATGAATCAAAACCGGTTTAGTACATTATATAATTTTGCAAGGAAATGTGTTTATGATCGTAACATCAAAAAATAATTTAAAGAATACCACACGAGAGTTCGATATAGTAGACAATAATTATCTAGATTTCTTTCTCAAACTTGTTGGCAATAGCCACTCGAGCCAGTTGGTCTCTCTTGTCTATTGCCTGGCAACAAGTTTTCGAAAATCTGTCGAATTATTTTCACTCTCTTGTGATATTACAACTGAGAATGTGATGATGTCAAATTGCACTGGAAAGCGCTCATTTTCCAAAATGAAAAAAATAGGCGAATTACGATGAGACAAAGAGCCGCCTATCAAAGTTATCGCTTCTTAGCATTGAGAATGATTTTCTCCGGATGCTGTATTCGACCGAAATCATCAATGATTTTTCGTCGAAAAAAGCTCGCAAGAATCCATTCGTTTACGCTGTAATTCAATGTATTTCTTGTATTTTATTATACCTACATATGCTCGTGTCGAAATAATTTGATTTGTTCCGCAATAAATAAATAAAAAATTGTTTGAAAAATAATTAGGGGCCTCCACTCCTTTGTTGCCCCAGGGCCTCCACACCTTTTAATCCGGCCCTGATAATAGTAACTTTATTGAGAATAAAATAAATACTTCAAATAAATGACTTAATGCTGCAATTGAATAAAGTAATTTAGGGATAAGTGAAAGCACCTATTTCCCAAAAAAAAGGAAACAAAGAGATGAATAAAATACATATTAAAGAATGATATCATGATAAATGTAAAATGTAAGCTACAAAATGTAAAATCACAGAAAATGCAATTGAATAAAGTAATTTAGGGATAAGTGAAAGCACCTATTTCCCAAAAAAAAAGGAAACAAAGAGATGAATAAAATACATATTAAAGAATGATATCATGATAAATGTAAAATGTAAGCTACAAAATGTAAAATCACAGAAAATACTGAAAATAATACATGAGATCCAATAAAATACAACAAATATACTATGTAGAGTTGGATTAAAATGTCTGGGTTTCTAGGCATCTTGAGTTGGATATAGTAGTATTTATTTATTTACCTATTATAGGTGGGGATCGGGATAGACATATATTTGTTTATTTAAATTGTTTTTATCAACAATTTGATTTTATCATGGCAATGAATGAAGTACCTACGTACGTTCTAGGAGTCTGCAGAAATAGTTATTTTTCTACAAGTATGCGAAAAATAGCACTTTTTTCAATGATTTGTCGTGTGGAAAAAAGACTTTTCCGCTATAGTGCGGTAATAGTATATTACGTATCAAGTGTTGTGAAAAGCATATTATGCACGAATGGTAAATTACATGCGTGCGTAACTGCTCTACAACACGCAATACGTACTATACTTTTTCTACGACTTTTATATACTGGGTGGTGAGTTTGTTTAAGCCTTAAGTAATAAAAAAACGAAGGTAACTAAAACAGTTTATGGTTTAATTTTCAACAACAACAAACTAAATCTAAGAAAATATAAATTTATACTATAATAATAATAATAATAACGTTTATTGAACAAGGCTCACAAGTTCCTATGTTTACAATTCAACGTTGCAATATATTCGCGAGTGTCGAGCACTTATAAGGGATAAGCACTAGTCACTGTGTGCGATAAAAAAAATATATATAAATGTAAATGTTGATAATATAAGTATAAGGTACAAGCTATATAAAATATAAAATGGTACGAAAAGTAAAATGACAATAAATATATACGTATACACAGTACAGGATGTAAAATGGAAAATTTAGTTAAAAATATTAAACATAATCTAAAATATAAAAGTGTAAAAGTTTGGGATATAAATATTTTGTTTTCAGTTATTTTTGGGGTCTATAATTTTTTCTATTGTTGTTTTATTTCCTGATACGAATTTTTTTAGGAGTATTTTGAATTTTTTTGTGGAATGTATATTTATAATTTCGAACGGAAGCGAGTTTATAATTTTGGGGCCTAAGTAGTTTAAACTTCTTTGTCCAACAGTTTTATTCATGTGTGGAACAGAAAAGAGGGTTTTTGATCTGGTGTCGTATCTGGAGTTGTAAGCGGTTTCTAGAGTGTATTTATTTTTGTATAGGTGGTTGGCAGCATTATAGAAATATATTTGTCTTGGATTGAAGAGCTTAATTTCCTGGAGTAATTTATATAGTATATAAATGATGAATTTGAGAAATAAAATTTGTATGTGACTAAATAATTAGGAATTATTGTTGGTATTGAAGATGATAGTAAAATTTTTTGATTTTTTCATTACAATGAGACCATTTGATTTTTCCGAGAAACTATTCATTGTTGAAATATTTGACGAAATCTCAATAAAATTATTTATAGTCGACGTGGATGGTAAATTATTGTTGATGGATTGCAATATTCTTTCAGAAGTTGGTGTTTTGTTTACACTGGATTCGTCTACTCATCCTTCTACTACGGTAGAAGACTTCCACCCACCGAGTCGTTTCAGCTCCATTTAATCAACCCCTGCGTCGACCAAAATGGTAGCCGGAGTCCTCCTGAAGTAATGACTGGTGTCAAAAGCAGCATCGGGCAATTTCGAGTACTCTGCAATTTTTTTCGGCACTGCTCCTAGTTTATTTATTTCCCACTACTTCTTGTCAGTTTTCCATTTTGATAATTTAGGAAAAACTCACCATTACTGATCCCTTCTACAGCATTTCTCATTTCCGTATATTTCTTGCAGATATTGTAGAAAATGCCGGAAACAATGAACGATCTAGGTATTTCATTTTTCGTATCAGAAATTCTTATTATAAGAGTTTTCCCATTAGAATCTTCTAAATCACTTGTTTTCATATTTTCGAGTTCTTCTTTTCTACAAGCCCCAGATATTCCAATAATCGGGCTACTTTCATAAAGATAAATTTTCGATCCATAGCTTCTTGCAAAAAATTTTTAATTTTTTCCGCCGTTAGAATTTTTTATTTTTTCTTCTTGTAGCCGTCGGACTGCCTCTTCAGATAAATTTTAAATTTTTTATAATTTTCGTGCCTTATATTTAACGTAGTTCGTAACATCGAGTATATTGTCCAGACCGAGGAGGGTTTGAATGTTTTGGTTAAATTATTGAAATAAGCGAGCAAAACAATTTCGGAGTACGTACTCACATGGTTATCCATACTCCATTACATAAACTTTTGATAAGCCTTTCCATATCTATCCTTTGATTTTTGCGGCAGAATATTCTCTACAGCAGAAGCAGCCTGAAGAACTTTTTCTGGTTTCGTTGCACTCACTTCAGTATCGGAGGTGCTTATATTTTTAGACATACAAAGAATACTAATAAATTGAAGATCGGTTCATTATTTATAAAGTATCGATCTGAAGTTCAAATCTCAAATAACGACAATGTCACTGTCAAATATTCAAAACGCAAGACAGATAAATGTCACGATTCAAAATAATGATAAAAAACAAAAATCTAGCTTTGTCCAAATACAAAAAATCTAAGAAACCTGAAGACTGGAACACCTACAAAAACCTCTGGAACATGGTGACCGCTGCTACTAGAACTGAAAAAAAAATATCTTATTTTTATTCAAAATCAGCAAAACAGCAAAAAACTATGGAACACGTTGAATTCATTAGAAATAGTCTCGAAAAAAAATAATAAAAATGAAATCCCAGAAAACCTTAGTGACCCTAATATAATTAATAACCACTTTATCAAGTCAGTAAATGATTTGGCTTCTGCTCCATCTAACGAAATATTGAACCATTACAATTCTCAATGCCCTCCCGAACATAAACTGGAATTCTTTAATATATCACATGAGGACCTGGAGAGTATTATTAATCCAATTAAAAGTAATACCACTGGTACAGACCAAATTTCCATTAAAATGATGTTGAAAATATGTAAACCTTTCCTAACTCCCATTCTAACTTATATTGTCAATACATGTTTCACGCATGGAGTGTTCCCTGAAATATGGAAAAAAGCCATAATTTTTCCGATAACTAAAATCTCTAACCCCTCAACGCTACACGATCTACGTCCAATTAATATTTTACCAGCATTATCAAAGGTAATTGAAAAAGTGGCTCATGAACAAATCTATAGATACGTAAAAGTACTACGTACTACACCAATCAGGTTTCAGACAGGATCATAGTACCACTACTGCTCTTCTCAAGGTAACAGATGTTATTATCCATGCGTATGATAAATACGAGGCTACTATTTTTCTCTCGCTGGACTATAGCAACGCTTTCGATACTATGAATCACACCCTTCTAATATCTAAGTTGCAACACTATGGGTTTTCAGAAAATGCAAAAAATTTAATTAATTCCTCTTTATTGAACAGAAGCCAGTGTGTGCAGGTTAAAAATATGAAATCAAGTTATTTGAACGTATCGCATGGTGCTCCACAAGGCTCTGTACTATCCCCACAGTAGGAGATTTAAGCCGGTTCTGGCTCTCCCCCCACCACTATGACGTCACGTGTGACCTTGAATGGTTGCAGGTGTGCAATGTGTGTGTGTTTGACCTTGAGATTTGACTTTGAGATTTTTAACATTAAGTATTGTTTGAATGCTTTTGTACCTTGTTGGTATTT